>JABWTJ010000304.1:1808454-2120453 GCA_016801875.1 Solanum sitiens
CTACCCTCTGCAACGGCCCCACCAAAAAAGCAAAAATCCCACCTCAACAGCTTGCACGGAAACAATGAGCTACTTGAAGAATTTCAAACCCCCATTTCACTACAAACCTTTAACCAATGACACTCAGAAACTACCCATTCACACTAAGATCTAATTCGGGAGTTCTACTCGCCCCAATTTAATTCTGTAAAGTCATATGAGTTCTTTAACGACATATCTATCTACCTATTCATGTGATTAACTTTATAATTAGATCACCCAGTTGTTACAAGATTTTTCTACACCTTAATGACACTGATTTCGTCAAAATCTAAACTAGGTTGGGAAATTTCAAGTTATTATGAAATGTTTTTGGCTCAAAATTATTCCTTGTTGGCTTTTCTATAACGACGAAAACTGGTTGTTACAGAAAATTACAAAAAGTTTTATATTTGGGTAATGTAAGGTTGCATGGAGTGCACTTGTCAATAATCTCCAATCGTGATTATTCGTTTACATTAAAGTTTTGGAAGTTATTATAAAAAGTGTCTCAGTAGTCAAATGAAACTTAGCACAAATTTTCATCCTTAGACCAATGGATAAGAGTATCATAGCAGTCAGACTTTAGAATATATGTTAAGAGTTGTTTGATATATTTTATAGGTAATTGAGATAATCATTGGTTGTTGATTTAGTCTATCCTTAATAATATCTATCATTCTAGCATTGGGATTTAAGAGAATTACAAAAGGGAATTTATTTTTTATTAAATTCTATACAGCACCTGCAGAGATACTCTATGACGAAATAAAATCTCCTATTCAAGTAATTAAAATAGGATTGACAAAAGATATGATCATTCCTGAGGAGATTGAAAAACAAGAAGAGATACAAAAAATAGATATACCTAGTTTTTATGCTAACAAAAGAATAATTGGCATATCAACTATAATACAAGAGCTAGCAAACAATTATTTAAATGGAAATGCAATATGGAGCTACTACGCTAGAGATCAAGTGATGATATATGCAAATTCCAAAGAATTACGAAAAACAGATATGGATGAAGTTCAGCAATGGATTTTATCTTTGTTAAAACCTGAAGAGCAACCAACTACAAGAGCATTGAAGAAAAAATTTATTTCAACGGAATTATTAACCAGATACTGTAAATTAATTGGACACAGATACCCAGATCACCATTGTTCCAAGTGCAATGGAGAAGATAACTTAATTCCAGATGTAAGTTTGGAATAAAAATTTTGAAGAAGAAGATAAGAAGAAGAAGACAAAGAAGATAAACGAAGATAGACGAAGAAGAAGATAAAATAGTTAGTATTTTGTTTTTTATGTATATTTGTCAAAAAGTTTGTAAAGTTTGTCGGCCATCTTATAAAGGCCATTTGTCGTTTTTATGAGTCAAAAGTGTGTCGGCCAATATGTATAAAGTTAGGCCATTAAGTCAAAAGTAAATAGTTAAAGTTATTTGTCGTGTTGTGTCGGCCGTATAATATGAGGCCAAGTGTAAAGTAGTATGTCGGCCACTTGTTTTTGGCCAATTGTGTAAGCTTGTATTATATATAGAGGGCTTTCCCTCAGCAATAAAGATATCAGATCATATCAGCTTTCCCTACATCTCTCTTCAATCTCTCAACCTTCCGCCCCTCCCCAACTTGGTATCAGAGCTAGTGAGATAGTAAGCTATTAAGTACAGCTATGGAAAACAAAGCAACTACCAGCAATCTACAAGAACAGGTATACTCTAAATCATTTATGAGTAGCTAAATTAGTTTATTCCTGATAATCTTTCCTTAATTATAAGTATTCATTATAAATAATGAATGTGTTTAATGATCTTTATAGTTGAAGGTGTAGGTATCTTATATTCTTGTTTGGTGTATGTGAAGTTGCTTTGTTAGGGCTCTAGTATATGCATGAGGATATGGAAAAGGTCTGACTTATTCACATAAGATTGAAATGGCTAAATGTTGACAAAAGCTTAATGTCGATGTTATGATAACGAGTTCGTGTTTGAAGTATGATTGAGTCTACTTGAAAATTTCACCCATAAACAGTGTGATGAGGTTTGGAAAGTAAGAAAAGCCTGGTCTTTGTTTTGTAGGCCTATATAAAATTTTGAGGTGTATTGACAAGGTTGATTTTGAACTTGAGTTTCCTAATTATTTTGCATCGGTACACCTGGTATTTCATGTCTCTTTGTTGAAGAAGTGTGTTGGAGATCAGACATTTATTATTCCTTTACAAGGTTTAGGAGTTAAACATAATCTATCCTATGAAGAGGTTCCAGTTGAGATTTTAGACAGAAAAGTTTGGAAGTTGACAAATAAGGGAGTTGCTTTCATAAAGGTTCTATGGAGGAATCAATATGTCTAGGGTGCTACTTGGGAGTCTGAATTTAAAATATGATGTTCCGGTATCATAATCTTTTTCCCTCCACTCCTATTATAGCTTGTGGTATTAGTTCCTCATGTTTCATTTATGATTCATGTGTTTTAGTCTTTCCCATATTTCCACAGGCGCGTGTTATGAAAAAGAAACTAGATTTTTGATATTATAATTTAGGTTGGAGTGATTATCCATGATTATGTATATTTTGATGAGATTTGTGTTCATTTTTAATTATTAGTTTCTCTCTTACTTTATTCATGATAGTTTAAGTCCCATTCAAGGATGAATATTCCCAAGGGGATATGTTCTATCACCGAAAGTTGGAAAGACATATTTGGAAAAGGAACGTCTCATTTTGGTATACTAGTTGTGTCCTACGAGACCAATATATGGTTTGTAGAGGGTTCTACAGGTTGTCAATGGTACTGTAAGAATGAGGTTTAGATGTAGGAAATTTATGTTTCTGAAGTTTGAACTACGAATGAACAGGACGAACTATATCAAGGTTGACAAGTTGTAGAAGTGCTCCATAGAGAGGTTCTAGACATAGTGATATTGTGAACCAAAAGTTGGGTTCTACGGATGGGGTTGGAGATTGTAGAAATTTGACAGAATGTAGAAAGTTCTCCTAGGAACTGATTGAATTTTTGAGTTTTTGAAGTTGGTTCTACGGTTGACTAGGATGGGCCATAGAAATTCTATATGTCACGATCGTAGTAACCATCTGAGAATTATTTTAAGGGTATTTATTTCTTTTCATATGCATTTAATACCTATATTATGTCATGTTGACCCTTATTTTAAGACCTATAGCTAGCCTTCTACCCCCAAATCATCCCTAATTCTTTCATTCGCTCAAACCCCCAATGGCATTCATATTCATCTCCTTCAATCCTCTCTCAAGTTAAATAAGAAGAAAATCTAGGGATCAAGCATTCAGTCTCCAATTCCTCCATTGCTTTCGGGGTTTGAAGAGAAAGGTATGTAAGGCTTTATCAATGGGTTTTATTCATTATTCGCTCCCAATGTTTCTAAATTCTATAATTCAAATTTTGATCAATCTTATTTTGTTTTTATTTAATTCTTCATGGGTTATAATTTTGTTGATCCAATTGCTCAATTTTGATCTTATTATTAGCTTTAAATCAATTAAATTCATTCAAAATTTTTTTTCCACATGAACCCATTTATTGATCATGATTTTGACTATGAACCTAAAAACATGAATTTATATAGAAGTTATGAATGATTTATGAAAATGAATATTTTATGAATTAGGTTGCTTTTAAGATGAGCATTAATGAAATTGTGAAATAATTTTTTTGCATATGAAGGAATCATGGTTTGGTGAAAGGTTTTCTCACGTATACTTTATTCAAGATTTAATGAGATACTCATTGATGTATTAGTCTAGGATTAGTATTAGAATTATACTTTAGAATGGATGATCATATGTTTATAAATGAGCTTCTCTATGAAATGTTTCTGAAAGAAACTATTCCGTTGGGATTTAACTTAGTACTAAGAGAACTTTTAGATAGAGACTCAAATAGGGTAGTCTCTAGTGCCAACCCCTAATTCCAAACTACTTTCCCTATAGTATTTCCTTAAGTGGTGAAGCTAGTCGATCAACATATAACATTTGAATCATGATACCGAATTCTACCTTTGAAAGTAGAAGCTCCTTTATCGATGTGAAATTTACATCGGGTTCCACCTATACCTTGCATGGTCTATTGTTGGTTAAAGATAATATCCCACAAAATGATCTATATTTCTATCAAGGTTTTAATGAATCTTTAATTATTATTTTAAAATGCATTGACCATGTTCATGATTTAAGATTCTTCTTTAAATAATTTCTATGATGTTTAGCATGGTCAGACACTTCATATTTTCTATTCAGTCCTCTAATGATCATGTTCCATGTTTTGTGTATATCATCATACGTAGTAAATTTCATGTACTAATACATACTTCTGTTGAGATGGTGTGACTAATGTAGGGTTCAATTATCTTCCTCCTCCCATTGTGGCTAGTTGGCTTGACCGTTTGAAGTTAAAGAGTTGGTGAGTCCTCATGTTCAGAGGACCGTGTAACTTTTACTTTGATTTTGTATATCTTTGGTTTTTAGATGTTCTACGTGGTTTATAGGTGACGTCCTAACCAGTTATTGATATGTTTAGAATGGCATGTCGAGACTATAATTAGACTTATGTTTTATATCAATTTTTTTCTATTGATATGAGAATTGTTACCTTTATTTCTCTTATTTCTATTATATTGTGCGTAAGTATGTCAAGTGGCTTGTGTAGGGAATCTAGAGGTCCTATATGCCATACGACGTGTGGTTTATATTTTGGGTGGTGACATCATCACAAAATATAAAGGTCGAACGACATCAGTATATATGGAATGTAAAAGTATGTAATATAGCTGAAGTGTAAAGACCAAATGAAATGACTACAATAGATATAATTTTGTACTCAACTAAATATGAAGAAATAAAGGAGTGAAATCATTTAATCCTTACAATTACTTACATACCTATGAACTCAACTGATTAAGTAGTATGATGAAAATACACTTTAATTCTATTTAGGAGATTCTCTAATGGATAACTATCATTATGAGAAAGGTGATGAAAGACCGTGTCACCCACATTGCCATAACTATCATATACCTTGCTGGGATAAGAGAACATCTCAACAAAGTTGATCCACTTGATGTACCGTGGTTTCACGGTACTTTCAATGCTTTTTCCTTAAGTTTGGTGTGTGTTTAGAGCCTTTTTGTAGTAATTTTAATATGTTTTTATCTTTGTTTTGCAGGAAAGATGTCCAAAACAAAAACGCAGAAGGTTGTGGAGATTTAGTGCAGAGGTGACCACGGAGGCCACCTACGGTCCGTCGTCCCATCGACGGACCGTAGATAGTGATCGTTGATTGAAGGTTCAGGCCTCTGGAAGCAACTCGGGGAATTCTGTACAAGTGTACGGCTACGGAAAGATCGACAGTCCGTTGATTGATCAACAAACCGTCCTGTTAAATCATCGATCTGATAAAAAAATGTCCTAGTACCTGATGTTGAAGAAAAGCTAAGTATGGAACGACGAGAAGCATCGACGGACCGTAGGTGAATTGACGGACCATGTTGTTGGTCTGTCGATTGGATCAGAGAAGATGCAAAGTGAAGGCTAAAAAAAGATGCTAAGTCTAGACTTACGATGGTAGTCGACCGTCTCTGGGGTCGTCGATTGAAGCCGTGTTTTTTGGACAACTTTACTTATTTGAATTCCTTTATTTTAGGACTATGTTTTTTATAAATAGGGTGTAAAATCTTGTTTTTGGTGTTGGATTCTATTACTACTTTCTTAGTTTTGTTCTTGGAGATTTGTTTTTGCAACTTGGGCATTAATTCAAATTTCTGGATTTGGTTTTCAAGATATTTTTGTCGTTTCAAGTTGAATTTCTACATTTTCTTCTAATTTGTCAAAGTAAGTTCATGATTTATTGCTTATCAACCATGAATTGTGTTCTTCTATGCATAGGTAACTAAATCCACAACTAGGGTTGTGGGAACCATGTGTGATTAACAAAGTAGACCTATAACAATTCTCAAATAGGTTATTGCATGCATTGATAATTCTTTTGTTTAGAAGTCTTTTTAACGAGTGCAAGCGTTAGAACTCGCCTTATTGCTACTTGTCGGACCAAGGGGGTATTTAATAGGAAAAGAATTATCAACATAGATTTAGTGGGATACTATCTAAGAGGCTAGTTTCGATTGAGGCGAAGTAATAACTAAGTCATACATCGAATATGATGCTTAATATGAAGTAAAGTTAAGGGTTAGTAAATTAGAAACACGTAGCCAGACCAAGTTACGGGGTGAAATTCCCTAAATGTCGTACGAAGGATTTATAGATACCTATCTTATCACTTTGCATGTAAAACACCACGGAATAATTGTTATAGCTAGGAGTACGGCGTTATGAACCTATGGGGAAAACTTACACCGTAGATTCTCTCAACTTGATAAACACTAAAGATTTACTCCTTGTTCTACTTAGAAATATTACAACACTTTTGTTTCACAAAACCCCCCCTTTAATGACCTGTTTTCGGAAAGGACTTGACTAAATAGAAGTAATCATATATTGAAGTTAAGTCTAAACTATTTTCCTCGTGGTATCGACCCCAACCTACTAGTTGGTTTTTTTCTTTATACGACCTCTTATACTTCTTTAGGGAGGTGTAATTTGAGCGTAGTAAATTTTAGCGCCGCTGCTGGGGAAAGTGGCTTTCACATTAACTTTAATAACATTACTGAATTTTAGTCTATAATTTCCTAATTTTACTTTTTTCTTTTGTTTTTATTTCTCCCATGTCTAGCTCTAATGTATACCAAGTACACGGAGCCAAGGAGAACCAACGCTTCCATACGATCCTGAACTTAACCGGACACTCCGCAGAATGAATAATCAACAGAACCCCGCTAATCCTATTGATAGTATCAATCGTCAGCCTCTACCACCGGTTAATGCTCACAATCAACTGGTTGCGGAAAATCCAATTGATGATGCTTTGAGGATGCGACCTCCCGTCCCACACCCTGAAGAGTTCTATAGGGGTAGCGTGATTATCACTGATTTGGATGGGCCTCTTGTCCTACCTCCTCTATCGTAGGGTCACACATTTGTGGTAATTAGTAGTTTGATGCAGATGTTCACGACGAGGGGTTTGTTTTCAGGGCTACCATCTGAGGATCCACATGATCACATCGCCAAACTGAGGTCGGTGTGCAACAGTTGAGTAGGGAGGCCGGACTTGGACATGAACGTCAAAGGGTTAAGTGTTCCCTCTCTCACTGACGGGAGCAGCCGCGATATAGTTTACTGAGTTGCCCTATAATTATATCTATACTTGGGATCAGTTGACGGATGTGTTCCTAGCACGGTATTACCCGGTGTCCAAAAAGATCAACCACAAAGATAGAGTGAACAACTTTGTGGCATTTCCTAGGGAGTCAGTGAGTAGCTCTTGGTATAAATTTACTGCATTCGTGAGAGGTATCCCAAAACACTGCATTGATGATGAGTCGTTAAAAGAGTACTTCTATCGGGGGCAAGATGATAATAATAAGGCAGTGCTTGATACTATTGCGGGTGGTTCTTATGGAGAGTGCACATATGCAGAGATCGTAGAGAAGTTGGAGAAAATCTCTCGCAACAATAAGGATTGGAGCACTACGAAGTCGGACACTGGAGAAACACTTTTGCGGTGCAAGCTACACACAATCCGGTCGCAGATGAGATTCGTGAAGAGATGGCTCAGATGAGAACTGAGATCGGGTTGGTATTGAAACATGTCACTGGAGATACAGAGAAGGTAAATGTGGTGAATTACTTGACTAAACCACCACCGCCAATTGATCACTACTACTATGAAGAGGACACTTATGCAGTGAATTAATAGACGGGGTGTTTCCGACCAAACGTCCAAAGCTCCAATCAGGAGAATTGGCCCAAGGTCAAGGAAATCAAGGTCGGGACTATGTGAATTACAATACAGAGAGCCATTATGTTCGAGATGTAAACTACAACCGCGACAACAACTTCAACAGGGGTAACTATAGTAACAGAAACGATCGAAGTGGGCCCTATGTTCCGCCTCAAAATAGGGAAGTTGATCCTAGGGATGGTGGAGGTAGTATGGCGCGAGTTGATGATATGTTACAGAAGCTGATAAGGAGGTTTGATGCTAGTGATGAGCACACCAAGGAATTGATAGGTGAATTGGCTAATATCGGGCAAAAGGTGGATGCACATGCGGTCTCTATCAAGCATCTTGAGTTACAAATGGCCCAATTATGTACGACTGTGAACCCACGTCAACTGGGCACTCTTCTAGCAACACCATTCAAAACTAAAAAAATGATGGACATTGCATGGAAGTCACTACTCGAGGAGGTAAGCAAACCATTGATCCACCTATGCCGTCTGTAGTAGAAGATGAGGTGATAAATGATGAAGAGGTAGTTGGAACTAGTGGTGAATTGGTGGACAAAGCAGTGAAAGAAGTAGAGGTACCCCAAAATGTGATCCACATTTCTACACCACCACCACTATTCCCTCAGAGATTGGTGAATAAGACTGAGGATAGTAAATACCGGCGTTTTATCTCTATGTTGAAACATCTTTCCATCAATGTCCCTTTGATAGAAGCATTGGAAAAAATGCTCGGGTATGCCAAGTTCATGAAGGATATGGTTACATAGAAGAGATCAGTAAGTTTTGAGAATGATGACCAAATGCAGCATTATAGTGCTATTTCTACAAGGTCTCTTGTGCAAAAGAAGGAAGATCTGGGCGCTTTCGCTATTCTATGTACCATTGGATTATTACACTTTGTTAAAGCACTATGTGATCTAGGTGCAAGCATAAATCTCACACCTCTCTCCATTTACAAGAAATTGGATTTGGGCGACCCAAAGCCCACTGCAATGCGGTTACTGATGGCCGATCAAACAGTGAAGAGGCCCATTGGGATACTCCATGATGTGCTCGTGAAGGTGGAGTCGTTTATATTTCCGGCCAATTTTGTGATCCTTGACTGTGAGGTGGACTTTGAGGTGCCTATTATTCTTGGGAGGCCGTTCCTTGCTACTGGTTGTGCCTTGATTTATATGAAAAAAGGGCAGAAGAAGTTTAGGTTGAACAATGAAGAAACAAAATTCAACATTTTTAGATCCATGAAGCAGAGTGGTGAGCTCCAAATGGTATCTGCTATATCTTATAGGGTTGAGAGTACAACTGAGGTACAAATTGAAGAGCGCCTTGGTGTTGAGGCACTAGCGGCAGTGATCATGAATTTTGAGAGCGATGGTATTAAAGAGTATGGATCTTTGGTTGAGGCACTTGAACAGGGCAAATACCGGTTCAAACCAAAGAAATTGGAGTTAGATATGAAGCATCGCGAATCTCCACCCGCGAGACCATCTATTGAGGAGGCCCCAAAGCTAGAGCGTTTGAATGTGCAACAAGTAGAGTGTTTGGTGGAGGTTCTGAAGAGGTTCAAATGAGCTATTGGGTGGACTAATGCAGACATTATTGGGATTCCTCCGATATTTGTTCTCACAAAATCCAACTCATGCCCGATCACAAGCCAAATATTATCACCAGAGACGGTTAAATCCACCTATGCAAGAGGTAGTGAAGAGGGAGATTATTAAGTGGTTGGATGTCGGATTATTATATCCTATTGCTGATAGTAGTTGGGTATGTCCAGTTCAGTGTGTGCCCCAAAAGGGGGGAATGACAGTAGTACCCAATGAGAGGAATGAGCTAGTTCCAATGAGGCCGGTGACTGGATGGAGAGTTTGTATGGATTACCGGAAATTGAATGCATGAACTGAGAAAGACCATTTACTGATGCCCTTCATGGATAAGATGTTAAATAGACTCGCACGAAAAGGATGGTTTTGTTTTCTTGATGGCTATTCGGGGTACAACCAAATCTCTATTGCCCCGGAGGATCAAGAGAAGACCACCTTTACTTGCCCTTATAGGACGTTCGCATTCAAGAGGATGCCTTTTGGGTTGTGCAATGCACAGACCACTTTCTGAGATGTATGATATCGATATTCTCCAATATGGTGGAGGACACTATCGAGGTGTTTATGGATGACTTTTTTGTGGTTGGCAAATCCTTTGATCGGCGTTTGAATCACTTGGCCGAGGTTCTCAAGAGATGTGAATATTGCAATCTTGTGCTAAACTGGGAAAAATGTCACTTTATGGTGAAAGAAGGTATAGTATTGGGCTATCGCATCTTATAGAAGGGGATAGAGGTTGATCGACCAAAAGTTGAGGTTATAGAGAGACTTCCTCCACCCATCTCTGGTAAAGGTGTGAGAAGTTTTCTGGGACATGCGGGCTTCTAACAGAGGTTTATTAAGGATTTCTCAAAAATTGCTCATTCTCTGTGCAAGTTACTTGATGAGGAACGTAAATTCTACTTTGATGAATCCTGTCTGAAGGCGTTTGGAGAGTTGAAGGAGAAGTTTGTGTCTACGCCCATAATTATATCCCCAGATTGGAGTAAGCCATTTGAGGTGATGTTAATGTTAGTGGAGTTGCTCTTGGTGTGGTATTGCGGCAAAGAAGGGATAAAATCCTTCACCCCATCTATTATGCAAGTAAGGCCCTAAATGAAGCACAAAGGAACTACACTGTGACTGAACAAGATCTCCTTGCGGTGGTATTTGCTTTCGAATAATTTCGCTCTTATTTGATTGGCACGAGAGTCATAGTGCATACTGACCACTCCACTTTGAGGTATTTGATGGCAAAGAAGGATGCGAAACCAAGGTTGATTAGATGGGTGCTACTATTGCAAGAGTCTTATTTTGTGGTTAAAGATAGAAAAGGGACTAAAAATCAAGTTGATGATCACTTGTCCAGATTGGAGGATGAATATATGCGAGAGTTGGGTGAAAAGGGTGAAATTGATGATATTTTCCCTGATGAGCATGTATTGGCCACTTCTCATGATTTAATTCCATGGTTCGCCGATTTTGCAAATTATCTGGCTAGGATATAGTCACATCGGACTTGTCCTTCCATCAGAGGAAGAAGTTCATGCATGATGTGAAAAAGTTATTTTGGGATGAGCCTTATTTATACCAGAGTTGTGATGATGGGCTTATTCGTCGTTGCGTGCCGGAAGTGGAGATGCTAAGTGTTTTGGAGTCATGTCACTCCTCACCTGTGGGTGGGCATCATAGTGATATCCGGACTGCCCACACGATTTTGCAGTGTGGTTACTATTGGCAACCATTCACCAAGATGCTCATGAGTTCGCCAAGTCACGTGATAGGTGCCAAAGAGATGGAGGAATTTCGAAGAGGCAAGAGCTCCCTTTAAATCCTATTCTAGTGATTGAGTTTTTTGATGTATGGGGATTGATTTTATGGGACCGTTTGTAAGTTCTCATGGGATGAAATATATACTTGTGGCGGTGGACTATGTGTCAAAATGGGTGGAAGCCATAGCACTTGCCAACATTGAAGGGAAGAGTGTCACTGCATTCTTGAAAAAGAACATCTTCTCCAGATTTGGCACACCTAGGGACATTATTAGTGATGGTGGATCTCACTTTTATAATAAGTTTTTCAAAGGGCTATTGAAGAAATATGGGGTTCGCCACGATGTATCTACTTTGTACCATCCACAGACTAGTGGGCAAGTTGAGGTGTCCAACAGAGAAATCAAGCAGATCCTATCAAAAACGGTGTATGCTAATAGAATGGATTGGTCAAGGAGGCTTGATGATGCTCTTTGGGCCTACCAGACTGCATACAAGACCCCCATAGGTATGTCTCCATAACAACTTGTATATGGGAAGGCTTATCACTTGCCAGTTGAATTAGAGCACAAGACCATGTGTGCAATAAAGAAACTGAAGATGGATAGGAATGAAGCAGCGGAACAGAGACTTAACGGGTTGAATGAGCTTGATGAGTTTCTCTTAAAAGCATATGAAAGTTCAGCCATCTACAAAGAGAAGATGAAGAAGTACCATGACCAAAAGATTGAAAAGAGAGAATTTGCGGTTGGGGACTTGGTGTTTCTATTAAACTCTAGGCTACGCTTGTTTCCGGGCAAACTCAAGTCCAAGTGGACGGGGCCACTCCTTATCACTAATATGTTCCCACATGGAGTGGTGGAGTTGGAAAACAAGGAGGATGCAAAGTTCACGGTCAATGGGCAAAGAATCAATATCTATCTAGGGCATGCGGAGAGTGTCCATGAAGTGGTTTAAGCATATCGCCATGATGAAGTCTGAGTAATCAAGGATCTTGCGTCATGCCGCGACGTTAAATCAAGCGCTTCTTGGTAGGTAACTCAAGATGTATCCTCTAGCCAATAGTAGGTTTTTCTATTCTTTGTAGGAATAGTTGCATTCACTTGTTTTGTTTTTGTTTTACTCATCTTCATGTGTTATTTTTTTACTGTGTTGGCTAGAGAGTAGTTTAGGGTCCATGTCTTAAAAGTGTCCAGAAAAACACAAAAAGAATAGCTTAATGGGTGTTCAATGTGCAGGGACCAAATCCAAGAATTCTACAGAAATTGGTCTGGTGCACAGATCTACGGACTAATCTACGGGTCGTCGTTTAATCGACATACCGTCGATAGTATCCGTAGATCCCAGGTATGTCTTGAAATTTTGTCTAAGTCTGTGTGCAATCGACAGTCCAGTCGATGGTCCGTCAACTGACTTAAGGACCGTCGACGGGGTATCATTAGTTCAAAGAACCAGTGACCCGACCCCACCCGACTGCCTATATTAAAAGAAACCATTTAGTTAAACTTCAAAGATATTTTCAATTCCCTCCCAACCGTTTCCCTCCCATTATTACTTATCTTTCCCATTAACTCCCCATATCTTTCCCTTCCATTTTATTCAGAATTCCCAAAACTCCCAACTTCTTCTACAATCCCAAAACCCTACCCTACCCAGATTCTACTCTATCTCAATTGTTTTCTCCGATTGGTGTTCGAAGGCAGGAACATAGGTTGACTGTTGAGAAGATCACCCACTCATTCACTCCACTAGAGTCTTCAGGTATTTCAATTTTGTTTGCTTAATAAATTCTCGTCATTTGCTTTTGGAGACGAATAACTCGTATGTGGGTCTTGGCTTAGGGACAAATTTTCATGTTAAAATTATTTAATTATGACTACTATGTCCCTTAGAATGATAAAAAATGAATGGGTTGGGGGTGGAATCTGTGTAAAAACAATATGATTGTTGATTTTCCGACTTAGGGTTTGATAGCCTCGTAGAATTCGTGATCGAAATTTGCGAAATCGAAATGCTAAGGATGAAGAATTAGTCTTATACTTGTTGTTATGTGTTGGGTGCACTTCTGATTTGCTTAAAATTGTCAAAATGTGTTTTTCTAAAACAAGGTCTGAAACCTGTCTCTAACCAACAGCACGAGACCCCGTCTACGGACCGTCGATTGGATCCATGGATGGTTAAACTTTAAAATGCTGAACTCTGAGACGACAGAAGTGGACTACGGTACGTCGATGATCGACGGGCCGTTCTGCACATCCGTCATTTCCAACTAAAATCTTGATTTGTGAGAAATTAAACATTATTCTAAGTGTTAGACGACAGAAGTGGACTACGGTTCGTTGATTAATCGACGGGCCATTCTGCATGTCCGTCGTTTCCAACCGAGAGGTTTGTTTAATGAAGACTACAAAAAAAAATTTAAGTGTCCTACGACGGATACTATCGACGGACCGTCGATAGTGCCCGTCAACCAGTACTGCAATTCTGCACCGGACTGTGTTGTGTGTTTAAGGTTTCTGTTTTGATTGTTTTGTTTGTGTAGCATGATTGGTATAAGACTAACAAATTGTTTTTCAAGTAGATATAGCCCCAAACCGGACATCGTCTATTCCACGGGCAGGTCCAAGACCGTGCCACCATCCCCACGGATGATTGGCACGTACGATGATGAGCGGGATCCTGTGTATAAACCTCCAGGCACCTGGACCCCTACACCAGCTACTAGAGACACTCCGGGCACTCCCAAGAAGGTGGCATCCGGCGTAGTCACTGCCTCTTAGTTTGATGAGGAGCGCACACTGACTGGCACACCGTCTGGGTCTGCCTCAGGTTCTGAGGGAGCGTCTGGTTCCGAAGAGGCTTCAGGTTCAGCGTCGGCCCATTCTACAAGGTCGAATGAGGCTACTACCTACGTTTCTGGATCACTTGGATCCACTCTTCCAGATGTGCCTGCCCGCCACGCTTTGTTTGATGAAGCCCAGAGTCCGGAGTATGCTCAGGCACCCAGCATGAGGTCCCTGCACTAGTTTCTGATGAGCCAAACCGGTGGTGCGTAGATGGCCAGTATCAGGTATACAGGGATGCGAATGTTCGGAATGATAAGGGGGTTATGACTCGGTTAGTGACAGACTAGCGGAGAGTTCTTACAGGGAGCCTGCACACAGTCCCTGATGTGCATGGCTTGTTTACCCGCCACAGGCTTGAGTGGATGGATAGGAGTGTGGGGTCATACAGTGAGGAGATTGTGCGAGAATTCTATGCATCATACGTGGCGACTCTTAGAGGTGCTTTGTACAGGCGGGCGAAACCTTCCAAACATGACCCACTCTAAGAGGTTTTAGTTTGAGGGTGCGGGGTGGACATTTCTCCCACTACCATCCATCGTTTTCTTTACGGAGTGTCCATTAGTATCTCGTGGGAGCCCCTTACTCCAGAGTTTCATTATAGGTGGGGTTTGATCAAGAGTGGACACTTTTAGAGGACTAGAGAGCAGAGAGAGTTTACAAAGAGGTGGCTTGCACAGCATCTGTCAGTCGACGGTGAGGGAGCAGACAGGGTGTTAGACCCAGAGGCCTTATCAAGAAGGTCAACCTCACATTTGTAGCCAAGTTCTTCTGGCTGTTAGTCCACCACCGCCTATCCCCCACCACAGCAGATAACATCCTTACTTGGGATAGAGCTGTCTTGGTCGCAGCAATTGTAGCCGGGTTTGTGATCGACTTAGCGAAGTTGTTGATCTACGTGATACATGAGAGGGCTTTTAGGACCTCTACCACTTACCCGTTTGCCTGTATGATTTTTCAGCTATGTAGGGATGCTGGAATGCCCATTTGGCACTTTGATGTCCTTCGTACTGCGACTGGATCTGTGGACATCGGTATCATCAGGGTTGAGGCCAATGTGGTGGAACCACGGCATGGGCCCAAAGTTGATTTACAGCCGCTGAGTGAGAACTTAGCGGATATGGTAGATTTAGCCTAAGGGGCTGATCTTGCCACTTCAGAGATGACTGATACCACCCCGTCCGAGTTTGCCCCTGGCAATAGTAGGGCACCTAGTTTCTCCCGGTCTACTCCTCCATTAGCAGCACTGGTCCCGATTGCTAGAGGCCCAGATGGCCACCTTGCAGCGTCATATCCAACCTTTTTTGCAGAAATCCATTGTCAAGGCTGAGGACTGGATTGAGAAAAAGGTAGCTCAGCAGACAGAGCGGAAGATTCAGGCGGTCCACCAGCGCCTCGATGCATTTGTGCTGCAAGTTCTTGCACGCCCAGCCCCCACCATTGATCTGACTACTCTTCAGGTGGCTTTGGCGAGTTTGCGGGCAGATGTTGACAACATACAGGAGATGAGGGGACCCGAGCCTGAGACTGCATCGGTTGAGCTAGCGGAAGACACTGTGCTTGCTTCACTATTCACTGCTCCCACTGCACCGCTACCTGAGCCACGTGATCATGCCAAAAGGCACCGTTCCAGCCGTACCACTGAGGGATACGAGGCCCGTACTAGGAAGAAGGAGCGGACAAATCTTGTAGCTGCGAGGAGAGCCTCTTTGATTGATGAGAAAACCATTCAGATGAGGGCTCGAGAGTTGATTGTTGGGGCATCTAGTTCCCGACTTGAGGAATTTGAGAGGAGCACCACTGATGGTGCGGAGATTGCTAAGGACACCACTAAGGATATCTCTACTACAGAGTTTGCGGGTTCCGGGAAATTGGACCCGCCTGCTAATTGATCATCGGCGCTATGCGCCTCAGGTTTGCTTCACCTACCACCATATCTTGATATTTCTTATGCATTGGGGACAATTGCATGTTGTTTTGTTGGCGGTGGGGTAAATGGAAAGTGAGTGTTAGGGTGAAGTCTGAGTAGCCCAACTCACTATCCTCTCTTTGTGGTTTTCTTGCCTGTGTTCTTTTGCCCCAATAGACTGATTACTTTACTGTTGAACCGGCATGTGTTGTAACTTGTACAAAGTATGAAAGTGAAATATAAAGACTGATGGCTGGCTATACATGAATGATATCCCGTTCTAAGAAAATTCTTGTATGAATAGGTATAATGAATGATTGAACGTGTTGGCTCTAATCATGACATAGAGATGCATCCACTGCATGACCCTCAATCTAACACTCAAACTAGGTGCACGATAATCTAATAGGGTAACGAGATGTCAAGAGAGTGTGAGGAAATTTGATTGTTCCACTATTGGTACCTACCTAGAACTTTCCCGATTGGTCCTGCAAAAGGAATCCGTGTTAGATAATTAGGAAAGGATAATAGGCCAAATCAAATTAGAATACATCTAGCCTAAATTATAGTGAACCAAATGAAATTGCTATGCCTTTTTGATCAAAATATCTTGAGATTATAATAAACCTTTCTTTTCTTCACCAACTCATCTTCCCTGGGTATAATGTGTTGGCCCTGGTCCCTCCTTGGACATGTGCACTTCAACTTAGGCCAAAAGAATAAGTTGAGGGTGGCTAATGCAGAAACTGACCTCATCTTGGCCCTGACCCAACCTTGGGTAATGTGTACCTCAACTCATGGCAAAGCCATAAGTTTAGGGTGGCTATTATAAGTGATGACCCGAAAAGTGGGTAAGAAAAGAGCAATGTGGAAAATAAAAGAAAGAGTGATCAAAAGAAGTGACTCAGTAAAATTTTATAAATGAATGAAAAAAAAGAAGGAGAAAAAAGAAGAGAAAAATGGTGTTGAACAAAAAGAAGCAAGAGTCACTTCCACAAAGAACAAAGGAGAAAGCAAGGCAAAGATGATAAGAAAAGAAAATGTAGGGAATAATAGATAATGAAAGAGGTAGGACGCTTAGCCGTAATGTCAAGGAGGGCAACAAAACACTAAATGTACCCATATGTACCATACCTGACCTTGAGTGCACGTTACAGGCCAAGAAAGTCCTATTGTGATCGTAAGAGTCTAATATGGTGAACTTAAGCAGTGAAAATAAGGGCAAGCCTTTTGTGACAAGCACCAACTAGGTGTGAATTTGTTTGAGCGTGAGTGTTGAATAATGATCCTTATACTCAAAGTTAAAATCAATGTGTGAAAAATAAGGATATTTTTTGAAGTGAGGGCACTAGTTGCAATATTGGAAACTTGGCACCTTGGCAGAGACAAAAGAGAAGAGGTGTCGGTGCATGGTGAGTCTTTGTCATCGTCTGATCCACATGAGTAAGCCTATCAAGCCTAAGAGTAAAAACATGCACTAAATCAATGAAAAAGTTGGGATTGATAGCCATGTGATTGCGAAAGCTTAAAAGAGGATACTTGTGCACAAAGTGTTGTGTAGAGTCATAGTGCGTCGCTTGAGGACAAAGAACGAATTTAAGATAAGGGTGTTGATGTACCGTTGTTTCACGGTACTTTCAATGCTTTTTCCTTAAGATTGGTGTGTGTCTAGAGCCTTTTTATAGTAATTTTAATATGTTTTTATCTTTGTTTTGCAGGAAAGGTGTCCAAAACCAAAACGCAGAAGGTTGTGAAGATTTAGTGTAGAGGTGACCCACGAAGGACATCGACGGTCCATCGTCCCATCGACGGACCGTAGATGGTGACTGTTGATTGAAGGTTCAGGAATGTGTAGGGCTACGAAAGGATCGACGGACCGTCCTCTTAAACCGTCGATCTGATCAGAGAATGTCCCAGTACCCAAAGTTGAAGAAAAGTTAAGTATGGAACGACGAGAAGCATCGACGGACCTTGTTGTTGGTCCGTCGATTGGATAAGATAAGATGCAAAGTGAAGGATAATAAATGATGCTAAGTCTGGACTTACGGAGGTAGTCGACGGTCCGTCGTCTGATCGACGAACCGTATGTAGGGGTGGTCGATTGAAGCAGCGTTTTTTGGACAACTTTCTGTATTTGAATTCCTTTTATTTTAGGATAATGTTTTTTATAAATAGGGTGTAAAACCTCGTTTTTGGGGTTGGATTCTATTAAACTTTCTTAGTTTTGTTCTTGGAGATTTATTTTTGAAACTTGGGCATTAATTCAAATTTCCGGATTTGGTTTTCAAGATATTTTTGTGGTTTCAAGTTGAATTTCTGTATTTTCTTAAAATTTGTCAAAGTAAGTTCATGATTTATTACTTATCAACCATGAATTGTGTTCTTCTAGGCATGGGTAATTAAATCCTCAAATAGGGTTGTGGGAACCATGGGTGATTAACAAAGTAGACCTTGCTTAATAACAATTCTCAAATAGGTTATTGCATGCATTGATAATTCTTTCGTTTAGAAGTCTTTTTAACGAGTGCACGCGTTAGAACTCGCTTTATTGCTACTTGTCGGACCAAGGGGGTAGTTAATAGGAAAAGAATTATCGACATAGATTTAGTGGGATACCATCTAATAGGCTAGTTTCGATTGGTGCGAAGTAATAACTAAGCCATACATCGAATATGATGCTTAATATAAAGTAAAGGTAAGGGTTAGTAATTAGACAGACGTAGCCGGACCAAGGTACGAGGTAAAATTCTCTAAATACCGGACCAAGGATTTAGAGATACCTAACATATCACTTTGCATGCAAAACACTAGGGAAGAATTGTTATAGCTAGGATTATGACATTATGAACCTATGGGGAACACTAACACCCTAGTTTCTCTCACAACTTGATAAACACTAAATATTTACTCCTGTTACTTTTTCTACTTAGAAATATTACAACACTTTTCTTTCACAAAACCCCCGCTTTAATTACCTGTTTTCGGAAAGGACTTGACTAAATAGAAGTAATCATATATTGAAGTTAAGTCTAAACTATTTTCCTCGTGGGATCGATCCGAACGTACTAGTTGGGTTCTTTACTTGATACGACGACTTATACTTCTTTAGGAAGGTGTAATTTGTGTGTATGACCACTAAAGATCTGCTTGAAAGAAATAAGGGGTCATCTAAAAAGTATGATCCTTTACCTATGTTTGCTACATGATTTATGAAGAATCTGAGTTATCTGAACTCATCCCATATCATTGCCCAATACTTCTCATAATAAATACATATTCATATTCAAATGTATTAAACATAATCTTTCTCATTTGAGGTAATTACTCAAAATATCATCTTAAAAAGGTAATTGCTATGAAATATCTCTAAGCACATTAATTCATTTAGAAATCAAGATTTCTCATTTTCAAGGTAAAAAGTGATATATTTGGTAAGACATGCTTCCATTAAACTCTTACTCAACTTATTTTTAAAACTCTTTATCAAAACTCATCTTTGCTTTCTCGGAGAATAAGTTTTAAAAAAAATCTTTAAAAGATTCTAAAAAATTATAACTCAAAATAGGGTTCATGCGAACATATAGAAATCAATAAATCAACTCAAGTATCACAATAACAATATATAAAAATTAATACTCAAAATCAAGAACTCATAACTCAACAATACTATTCATCTCTTGAAAAGATAGCAAGATATTGATTGAGAGAAAATTCTCATTTTTGAATGTTTGACGTCATTGTACAGATGTGTATCTTTACAACTCACAAAATACGTGAATAAAATAAATATATATGACTAATCTTTGAGAAGTTTTTTTTTCAGAGAAGAAACACAACAAGCAAACCTATGTCTTCTTCGTCGTTACTTTTTCATCATTATCTACACCAACACCCTCCTCAAGTTAGGGGGGGAGGAAAACATACCCAACTTGCCCGTAAGGTTAGTGTTAAAAGGACATTTTAAGGGCTTGGTGAATAAATAAGCTAACTAAGAGGAAGATGGATTGAAATTAAACCAGCAAGAAATTGTTGTCGGACGAAATGGCAATCAAGCTCCACATGCTTTGTTCGCTCATGAAAAATGGGATTCTTTGCAATATGTATAGAAACTTTGCTATCTGAGTGAAGAGGTTCATGCAAAGCTATAGGAATTGAAAGATTGGTGAATAGTCGTACCAACAAAGTCAACTAGGAAACAACTCTCCTCATTCACAAATACTCTGGTTCAACAAAGTTGAGGGAGATAGAAGTCTTCTTCTTTGAATTCCAAGATGTAGGAGAAGCACCAAAAGCTATGTAAAATCCACTTACATACTTTCGTGAACTGGGGCAATCCTCCCAATTCAAATCACAGAAATCTATCAATTCAAAAAAATGTATGAAGAGAAGAATAATCCCTGGCCAGGGTCCTTCAATAAGTAACGAAGGACACAAAGAGAAGCATTGAAATGAGGGGCCTTGAATCTTGCATATATTGGATAAAACATTGTGTTATACAGGCAAGATATGGGCATGTATGTGTGAGATAATTTAACTTTCCGAGTACATGGCAATACAAAGTTGGGTCTGTGAGTAGATCACCCGAATTAGCAAGCAATTTTGATGTGGGATCAAGAGGGGAAGATACTGCGTAAGGCCGAGAATATCAAATTCTTGAAGCAAATCCAAAGTGAACTTGCATTGGCTGAGAATTAGACCCTGCTGCTTGCGATGAACCTCCATACCAAGGAAATAGTGCAAGTTTCCTAAGTCTTTAAATTTGAACTCTTGATTCAAGAAGTCTTTAAGGCCATTCATCTCTTCGATGTCATATCCTTTTAACAAGTATCATCTACATAGATAGCCAAAACATATATGGAAGAATTTGTTTTCTTAAAGAACTAGGAATAGTCATTTAACGAATGACAAAAACCTTTGAAATTTAAGGCAGAAGTTAAGTTTACATACCATGTCAAATCTCGTAAAGCGATTTCTTCATCTTACAAACATGATTTAAGGAAGCAAGAGTAAGCCCGAATGGAAATTTCATGTACACCACTTCATCTCAATCTGTATGTAAAAATGCATTATCCGCATCCAGTTGAAATAATCCCAATTCTTTTACACTGCAACGGACAAGATAAACGTAATTGTAGTCATTTTAACCACCGGTGAAAATGTTTAATTTGAAATTTATTCCCTCTCTTTGTATATCACATTTAATTACCAATCGAGAGTTGAGTATTTTAACGCTTCCATCTGAATTTTATTTTGTTTTATACACACATTTACAGGGTAATGCCTTTCTCGCATGATGTAACTCCACAACCTCCCAAGTTTTGTTTAATTTAAGCACCGCATTTTCATTAGTCATGGCATTTTTTCAAACTTGGGTGCATCATAACTTGAGTGTAGATAATAGGTCCTTGGAGATTTGAGAGGGAATTTATGAATGCTTGTTTTGTGGAAGACAAGATGGAAAAGAAAATGGAGGAGGAGTCACAGAGAAAAGAAAACAAGAACTGGTGACATTGGTGAGTTTCAAAGCTTTGCATGTATAATAATCCTTTAGATAACTTAGTGTTTTATGAGACCTAGAAGATTTTCTAAGAATATTATCTATGAACATAGGAGAAACTGAAAGTGAGGGATTGTTTGCAGGAATAATAGGAGAAGATTAAGATTCAAAGATACCGGGATAATGATAATTATAAAACCAGACTTATTGATAGGTGAAATGGGAATAAAATTTTCCTTTTTGACAGATTATGAGGAACTAAAGTAGTCACATGATCCTCGGGACAAACAATATGATCCTTAGGTAGAAAAGATTCGGTACATTCACAAATTTTAGTAGAGGCAAAATGAAATATGTTTTCATGCAATATAACATCTCTTGAAAGAAAATTTTATTGGTTTGAAGATTAAGTAACTTAAAACCTTTCTTTCCATTTGGATATCCCAAAAACACAAATGACACATCTCTAGGTTCAAACTTTTCCCTATGAACCGGAAGAGTGGAAGCAAAACACAAACAACTAAAACACTTAAGACTCTGCTAATTTGGTTTAAACTTTAAAAAAAATCTCATAAGGTGTTTCGTATTTGAGAACTTTTGAACGAAACCTATTAATCAAATAGGTTGTTGTTAAAAGTCAATCACCCCAAAACATAATACGTAATAGCGACTGAAAAAGAAACACTCTAAACATTTCTAATAGATGCCTATATTTCCTTTCCACAACTCCATTTTGTTGTGAAGTAGAAAAACAAGGTGTTTGGTTAATGATTCCTTTAGATGAAAAAAATTCAGATTGTAGTTTTCCAGTCTCTAATTCAAAAGTATTATCTGATCTTATTTTCTGGACTTTAGTGCGAAACAACCTCTCTTTTATGATTAGGAAAGACTTAAGTATTGTAAAAGCATTTGATTCGGATGATGGTAAGAAAATCCATGTTCCTCTACTAAAACCATCTTCTATAGTAAGAAAATATCTGAAATTATCATGAGTAGGATTATTGTAAGGTCCCCAAGTATCTATATGAATGAATTCAAAAATAAATTTTGTAGAAATAGAACTAAAGGGAAAAGGGAGTTTGGACTGTCTAGCCATTGGAAAAATAATATGTGGAATAAATTTAAATAATGAGATACTGGGAAAGACAAAAAAATTATCATTTTGTTTAAAGGCATATGACCGAGTCTATAATGCGATAGCTTCTCTTGTACATTTGAAACAACAACATTGAAACTAGTATTTTAAAAAGGAACAGGATTGGCAACACAATGCCTTCTTGGAATTGAAACTTGATTAGAAATGAAACATCCCTAGAAGCTGCAGGTTTAGACTTCATTTTTAGAATGTAGAGTCCACTTTTTTCTTCACCAATCTTAAGTGGAGGCTTCATTGAAGGGCCATGTAGAAAAAAAGAATCAGGAGTGAAGAGAACATGTCGATTATGTTTTTTTACACAAGTTGCAGACAGACATAAGATTGAATACAAAAGATGGAATATAGAGAACATTATGCAAGATCAAATTTGGCATAAGAGTAACATAACCATAATCTGTGACCTTAACTTTGTGATAATCGGGAAGTGTGACCATGATTGGATTTCCTAATGACTTAAAATTGGGAAAGAAGATGCTTGTTAAGAGTCATATGTTCGGATGCACCACAGTCCAATATCCAAGAATTGGTGTCTATTTTTTCAAAAAAGGCATAAGAATTGAAGAACTTTTTCATACCAACACAATTGGCAAACACAATTGGCACTTATGGTAGATTTGACATGGTTATCACTTGGTTGTCCCATTTTGAATTGTTGAAGTAATTGCAAATGCTCTCCCATGTTCTCTTGAGTTACAATTTTTCCATTTGAGAACCCATTACCCCCATGATCAACATCCTCCACGACGTGATAAGCATTGTTAGCAAGATTTTGGAATTTCCTTTGCTTTGTGAACTTGAAATATGAAGGAAATTCATGAATCGGGTAGCATTTGTCAATGCTATGACCTGACTTTCTGCAATAGGCACATGTTCTTGAATTCTTCTTTTATTCTACATATCCCCTTTCTGGTTTGAAAATAGGATATTTTCTATTTCCTCCTGATTTATTTATTACAATAAAAGATACATAATACCTTATATAAATGAGAGACGTATTGATTTCTCGTTGCTTTTCATCTTGGATAACCAAGTAATAAGCATGTCCAATAGAGGATAAAGGTGATGACAAAAAGATATTGCTCCTAACTACAATAAAACACACATTCAACCCCATCAAGAATTCTATCAAATTTTCATCTTGATGGGGTTTCAGATGCATTTCATTAAGAGCAAAGTCGCACACACAAACAGAAACAAAAAAAAAAGTTTTAAGCGCGTCTAATTCATCCCATGGACTCTTCATTTTAGTGAAATATCCTGATATACTAGAGTTACCTTACACCATATCATTTAGTTCCTTGTGTAACTGGAACAATTTTGCACCGTTCTTCTTTTCAAGTATATATTCTAGGTCGTTCTAAAGTGCTTTGGTACTTTGGGAGTAATGCAATTATTCATCTATCTACTGACATAAAGAGTTGAGAACCCAGGAAAGAACCATGTCATTGCAGTGTGACCATGCCTTTTGAATAGCCAAATCTACAATTGGAATCGCTAGCGAACAATTAGTGAAGCCAAGTTTGTTTATTTTATTTTATTTTACAGAGAGAACAATTACAATTGCGCTTCTCCATCCACCATAGATTTTCCCATCAAACATTGTAGAAATGAGATTCATCCCTGGATAATAAGAAGGATGAATATAGTAGGGATAAGTGTAATCAATGACATTATTTCAAGCATAAAGAGTGGCTGGAGTGCTTTCAATAAAGGGATCAGAAGTACAAGACGTGGATTCTATTGCAGAGAAGATGAAGAAAAGAGAAAATGAAACAAGGATTTTAGGTCAAATTCTAAACCTGCACGGATACCATAAAAATATAGCAAGAAATTGATTAATAGAGAATTCTTTTTTTTGTATGTTTGACATCATTGTACAGATGCATATATATACAATTCACGAAATAAATATATATGACTAATCTTCCAGAAGCTTTATTTTAGGCAACAAACACACCTAGCAAACCTTTGTCTTCTTCGTCGTTACTGTTTAACCATTATCTACACCAACATCTCTAGAATACTGAAAATCTGGGATAAAAAACAAGATTACTCTTTTATTGAATTTAGATAGATGAAGGGTATACAGACGAACTTAGGTCATCACTATGATAACTTTACATACCTGGAAGAACAAAGTTCATGGAAACAAGATTCAAAACTCAAAGAACGCTTGAAATCGTAGATTTTCTCCTGTGAGAACCTTTCTATAATGATTTAGAGTGTTAATGAAAGTAAAAGATCGAATAACACTATTTTAACCCTTAATTTAGAGTAAAAGTCAGGTTTTGGGATTCTATATAGTTGATGAAAAACTTCCAACGGGGCTATCCATGATCGTGATTTTTTCTATGGAGTGTAGATCACGTAAGTGGAATTCATCCTAAATTGTTAGGCTCAAAAGTCATTCTATGGGTCCAAAATATAAACCGTAGAAGTTTCTACTACTTGTATATTGATGCGTACGAATGGGACCTCAAAATTGACTTCTCTAAAGTTTTCTACTAGTTGTGTAACACTCCAAAATTTCACGACTTAGTCTAGAGCCTCACAAATTTATCTAACACTTGAAACACTTTTTTTAGTCCTAAAATAAGGTATTGAAACTAATTAGAAAATGTTAGAATCAAAACATCAAGAAATAACCATGACGTCCGTAGACTAGTAAAATTTATGGTAGTGTGCCTTGGCATTTTTCAAGGGGTTTTAAGAGTGAAATTTGATGAAATTTTGTAAAAACGTACTAAGAAAGTATTAGAGTGAGTTTAGGGTCGAAACATTCAGGTACGACTCCTCAAGAACACCCATCGTCGATGGGTTTACGACCTGTCGATGGTGTCGTAGGTCCAGACTTAGACACTTTTCAAAAGTGGTCCAAAAACCCACTCTTAGTCACAAACGACGACCGTGCAGTACGGGGTCGTCGACTGAGATACGCGGCTTAGGCGGGGGTTCATAAGGTGGAGGTCGACTGCACTGCCTAATTTTCTACGTTAAAGGATAGTTAGTTATTCATTAGGTAATTAATTAGGGGTTTACGGGTGATTAATTAAGTTAGTTAAGGACAATATAAATTGTTCCAACTCATTAAATAACCTAACACCCCATTATTTCCCCAAACCCACTTAGCTCCAACTTCTCTCTAGCTTCTCTCTCCACAAACTCAAACCCCCATTGAGAAAGACTAAAGCTCCAAGGATAGGACGAATTCACCAAGGATTTCATATCAAATTCGTAGCAAGATCATCACTAAGGTATGATTTCTTTCACTCTTGGGATTCCTTTCCCCAAGAGGCCCTTTCAAAGATGATTTTAAACTTCCCCAAAGACTAGGGTTTCAATCCAGACATGGGCTCTCTTTTTCCAAACAAAATTTTCATTCAATTAAGATGAATTATTGTCTTTTATTATTATTTAACTAAGTATTGATTGTTTATTGTTGGTAATCACTCAAGATTCCTTTAACACCCCTATGTGAACATCTTATCATAATGGCTCATAGGTATTCATAAGTGAGAACTATCCTTTCACTTTAGAAACCACATATAAGTGAGTAAACCTTTCACTCAACACTTTATTATAATCATGAGAAACTACTTCCAATCATATAATAAACATACCATGAAATACTTTCATACTTCATAACCAATTCAATAGTATAGGGTTAAGAATGAGGGATACTTGTTATCAACACCACCACCACACATTAGGCATAGTAGCATTACAATCTAAGTAACTCATACTTTATAATTGAATTCAAGGAGAATCAGTCTTCATACCTTCTTTCCCTTTCATTGCCTTCATACATCAATTACCAAAGAATACATGACCAATGCATAATCAAGGTAGATTCAAGAAGTAATACATAGCAATTATCATTATACGTATTCATATACTCAACATCTTGCACCATTTCCATAAAACTTCAAGACATAATGAGTTTAGGGAAAACAAGGGTTAAATGGGGAATCTGGAGTGATTACAAACAATTAACCATCAATACTTAGTTAAACAATAATAAAACACCATAATTCATCATAATTGAATGACAATTTCATTTAGAAAAGAGAACCCATGTCTAGATTGAAACGCTAGTCTTTGGGGAAGTTGAAAATCATCTTTGAAAGGGCCTCTTGGGGAAAGGAATCCCAAGAGTGAAATAAACAATACCTTAGTGATGATGTTCCCACGAATTTGAGATTAAATCCTTGGTTAATTCGTCCTATCCTTGGAGCTTTAGTGTTTCTTCAAATGGGGGTTTGAGTTTGGGAAGAGAGAAGCTAGAGAGAATTGGAGCTAAGTGGGTGTGCGGAAATAATGGGGTTTAGTTAATGAGTTGGAACCCTTTATATTGTCCTTAAATAACTTAATTAACCACCCCTAATACCCTAAGTAATTACCTAACGAATTAACTAACTATCCTCTAACTTAGAAAATTAGGTAGTGTAGTCGACCTCCAACTTACGAATCCCCGCCTACGCCCCGTAGCTCAGTCAATGACCTCATGTTGCACGGGCGTCGTTTGCGAATGAGAGTGGGTTTTTGGACCACTTTTGAAAAGTGGCTAAGTCTGGACCTACAAAACCATCCATGGGCCGTTGACCCATTGACGACTCCTCGTTTGGTCCCTCATTTGGCCACTGCCAAATTGGCAGCTTTGGGTCAAATGCAAGGGTCCTAGGAGGGTGGTCATTGGGGAGTCGTACCTGGAAGTTTCGACCCTAAACTCACTCTAATAAATGTATAGTACCTTATTACAAAATTTCATTAAACTATGACTCTTAAAACCCCTTGCAACATGCCTAGTCACCCTAGCATAAATTTCACTAGTCTCTGGACGTCATGGTCATTTCTTGACGTTTTGATTCTAACTCTTACAAATTAATTCAATACCTTATTTGAGGACTAAAAATAGTGTTTCATGTCTTAGATCATTTGGTGAGGCTCTAGACTAAGTTATGAACTTCCGAAGTGTTACATTATCACCCCCTTAGGAACATTCGTCCTCGAATGACCCTTAAGTCTTTTTGTAGGGAAAGGATAGAATCAATACTAGCAGACCAACCAACAACAACATATAACATAATGATTCACAACTCATAGGAGTTCTTCAAAACTCCATTCAGTTCATAATCATGGCATTACATATAGTATTTCAAATCACAACACATAATAGATCAACATTTCATAACATATAATGATGAACTACCTTCTAAACATCAACATGAGCTCACAATGATATTAAAGAGTTAGCATGCTAGTCTTCTCAAGGCAACATCAAAACACCAGAATCTCAAGAAGAAAATTTCACACATTTCATATAATTGCAAGTTAACACAAGTCTTTTTCATGAAAACTCATTTTGACATAAGTCCTTACCCAAAATATATACATACTTATAAAAATAATAATCTGAATTCATATTCATTCGTTATTTACTTTTTTTTTAAAGAGGAATTACTAACATTAAAGAGCAAAAATATGAGGATAGCAGAACTTTATGTCGGACTCGTCCTCCGATGTTGTACCCTCAACTAGACGGTTTCTCAATAGAGCGTTTACGGAGGCAACCTCTTTACCTCTCAACTTTTTGAATTGACTATCTAGGATCTCCACCAGAACCTCTTCATAAGAAAGGTTCTCATCCACCCTCAACCCTTCAATAGGGAGAACAGAAACCGGGTCGCCTATACATCTCTTAAGGATAGAAATATGAAATAGCGGATGAACTGTAGCTAGCTCACTTGGTACTTTCAACTCATAGGCAACCTTCCCGACCCATTTCATTATCTCTTAGTATCCCACATACCGGGGACTAAGCTTCCCCTTCTCGACATATCTCATCACCCCTTTCATGGGTGAAATCTTCAAGTATACCATATCCCCAACCTCAAATTCAAGATCTCTTCTTCTATTGTTGGTATATGACTTTTGCCAACTATAGGATGTTTTCAACCTATATCTTACCACCCGAACTTTTCCAAAGATTCATAGACTATCTTGGGGACAAGAAGTGAAGACTCACCAACCTCAAACCACCCAATAGGAGACCTACATCTCTTACCATAGAGTGTTTCATAAGGAGCCATGAGATACTCGAATGGTAGCTATTATTATAAGAGAACTCAATCAACGGTTGGTGATCGTCCCAATTCCTCTTGAAGTCTATTACACAATCTCTTAGCATATCTTCTAGGGTTTGAATGGTATGATCCACTTGACCATCTGTTTGAGGATGAAAAGCGATGATAAGCTTCACTTGAGTACCCAACCCTTTTTTAAAAGACCTCTAAAAATGAGAAGTGAATCGACAATCTCTATCCGATATGATGGACAACATGATCCCATGTAAGCTCACAATCTTGTTAATGTATATTCTAGCATACTCTTCCGCCAAATAGGTAGACTTTATGAGGATAAAGTGAGCGGATTTTGTTAATCCATCCACAACAACCCATATTAAGTCATTTTTCCTACAAGTGCGAGGAAAACCCACTACGAAGTCCATGTTAATATCTTCCCACTTCCAAGTAGAAAACATTTATTACTTGAGTTAAACAACCAAGCTTTTGATGCTCGGCCTTTACTTGTTGACAATTAGGGCACCTAGCCACAAACTTCCCTATGTCCCTTTTCAAACCATCCCACCAACATATCTCTTGAAGATCACGATACATTTTGGTGAAACCCGGATTAATATAATATTGGGAACCCTGTGCTTCCTCCAAAATTCTCTTTCTCAAATAAACAAAATCCGACACACACAACCTACCTTGGTACCGAAATACCCATCCCACCTTAGGAGAATGAATTATTAAGCTTACCATGAACTCATTCCTTCAACTCCATCAATAATGGATCAAGATGTTTCTTAGACTTCACCTCAACCACTAGAGACGATTCTGAAGGAGTTATGATGGATCATGAAACCACCATTTGGAGAATCTTCTAGCCAAACACCCAACCGAGCCAACTTATGAACATCTTTCACTTGGTCTTTCTTACCCTCTTTCACATGAGACACACTACCCTTGGTCATACGACTTAAAGCATCCGCCACCACATTGGCTTTGCCGGGGTGGTAGAGAACACTCATGTCATAATCTTTCAAGAGTTTCAACCATATTCTTTGTCGTAGATTCAACTCCCTTTAAGTGAACACATATTGAAGACTTTTATGGTTGGTAAATACATTCATATGGAAACCATAAAGATAATGCCTCCATATTTTCAAGGCAAACACTACGACCGCTAATTCAAGGTCATGAGTTGAATAGTTCTTCTCGTGTACCTTCAGTTGTCTAGAGACATAGGCTACCACCTTACCATGTTGCATAAGGACACAACACAAACCTTCTCGGGAAGCGTCGCAATATATCACAAAACCCTTGGTACCTTCCGTTAAGGTCAACACCGGAGCGAAGGTTAGCTTATCTTTCAATATTTGGAAGCTTCTTTCACAAGCCTCCGACCACTCAAACTTAACACACTTTTGGTTCAAGGTAGTCAAAGGAGAAGCAATGGAGGCAAACCAATAAACAAACCTCCTATAGGACCCGGCTAGACCCAAGAAACTTCTAATATCGGTTGGAGTCAAAGGTCTAGGCCAATTCTTAACTGCTTCTATCTTTCTCAGATAAACCTCTATACCCTCACTTCAGATAATATGACCAAGAAACGCAAGCGATCTTAACCAAAACTCACACTTACTATACTTGGAAAATAGTTGGTGTTCCATAAGGACATGCAATACTACCCCAAATGATCCATATGTTCATCTTCACTCTTGGAGTATACCAAGATGTCATCAATAAAGAAAATCACAAAGGAGTCAAGGTAATCTCGGAACACCCTATTCATAAGGTCCATGAAAGCCGCTGGGGCATTAGTTAGACCAAAAGACATAACTAGGAACTCATAGTGACCATACCTAGTTCAAAAAGGAATTTTAAGTATGTCTTCACCTCTCACCCTAAGTTGGTGATACCCCGACCGCAAGTTAATTTTTTAAAATTAGCTTGCCCCTTGGAGTTGATCAAACAAATCATCGATTCTAGGGAGAGGATATTTTTTCTTTATGGTAACTTTATTTAGTTGACGATAATCAATGCACTTTGTAAGGGATCCATCCTTCTTATTTACAAACAACACCATAGCGCTCCAAGGAGAAATACTTTGTCTTATGAAACCCTTGTAGAGTAAATATTTAAGTTGAATCTTTAGTTCTTGCAACTCGGCTGGAGCCATCCGATAAGAAGGGATTGCGATAGGTTTCATATCCGGCATAAAGTCTATGACGAAGTCTATTTCCCGTTAGGGAGTAACTTCGGGCAAGTCATCAGGAAAGAATTCTGGAAAGTCCCTCACTATGGGTACCGACTCTAATGGAGGAACCTCGGATACAAGGTCGTTGACCCTCACAATATGGTAAAGAAACCCTTTACAAATTATCTTATAAGCTTTTAGACACGAAATAATTCGACCTCTAGGGATTGGGTTACCGCCCTTCCACTCTAAGAAGTGTTCATACAGGAATTTGAACTTTACTACCCTTGTCCTACAATCAATGGAATCAAAACAAGCATGCAACCAATCTATTCCCAAGATGACATCAAAATCAACCATATAAAGTTCTACAAAATCCACCCATGTAACTCTTGGGCAATGATATAGGACAACTCCAATAGACTCTTTTAGCCACAACGGAGTCACTCACAAGGGTTGTATCCGAAAAAGGTTCTATTAGAACATCGAGTAACACATTAAAATTTCTAGTTACTAAAGGATTTACAAATGATGAAATAGCACCCGGATCTAGTAAAGCATATACATTAATGGAGAACACTTGTAACATATCGGTGACGACATCGGGAGACTCCTCTTGATCACCCCTAGAGCGGAGAGCATAATAGTGATTCTTCTTAGGAGCATCAGGATTCGGAGAACTTGCTTGTGCTTGAACATTTTATCTTCCTTGAGCCTTCATCATAGGAAAATCCCTCCTCATGTGGCCACTCTTACCACAACCATAGAAATTTCCCGTACCAACTAGACACTTGTCTTCATGTTTCCTACCACATTTAGCACAAGTAGACTTCTCAACATAGGGACCACTACCTCTCCCTTCATGAGGCTTGGGTATATACACTTTACCTTTATTGACCTTTGGGTGTTAGAAGGTCTTTGATAGGGGAACCTCTTTTTGAACTTTGGCTTATCTTGCACCTCAATCCTAGCCTTAGAAGAATTTCCATCATCGGTCCTTGTCCTCTTCAATTCCCTACTAACTTGCTTAAGCTTTTTCTCCTCAATTTGTTTGGCATGAACCATAAGATGAGAGATTTACATGCTAGGAATCAACATATCTGACCTACATTCATTAATAACAATATCGGATATCCCCATAAAAAAAAATTCATCTTAGCCCTAGAATCCGCCACTATAGTTGAAGCCTACTTGGAGAGCTGAGTGAACTTGAGGCTATACTCCTTCACTCTCATATTCCTTTGGTGAAGATTGATGAATTCTTGAATTTTTCTCTCCCTTAATTCAAAGGGAAAGAATCTATCAAGGAAAGTCGTCTTGAAAACCCCAAGTAATTCGGCCCTCTCTAACCAGCCTCTCATCCTTCCATTGCTCATACCAAACTTGAGCCACATCTTTGAGTTGATATGCGGCTAGTTCCGCCTTTTCTTGAGAAGTCACACTCATGGCATCCACCACATTGAATACTTCATCTATGAACCCTTGTGGGTCTTCTTCCAACTTGGATCCAAAGAAAGTAGGAGGATTCATCCTTGTAAAATCCATTATCCTTGATGTGGTGGTTCTAGCATTGTGTTTCACTTGAACACTAGTATCCGTTGCAACTTGAGTAGCCAAAACTTGATTCAAACTATGAATGGTCGCCCTTATGTCAACATTAGACATAGCCCCTTTTTCAATAGGAACTTGAGGGTTTTGGGGAGCTTGAGGGAGAATTGCCTCATTCATATTATCCTCTTCGACCCTTCGAGTGTTGTTCCTTCTTGTATTAATTGCCTATAAAAAAAAAGATATTAATAGAAAGGTTAACTCACTTGTATGTGGTTTCTAAAGTGAAAGGATAGTTTCACTTATGAATACGTATGAGCCATTAGATGAGATGTTCAAATAGGGGTATAGAAGGGACTAATGTGATATTGTATGATGAGTATGATGATTACTAAAGGGAATAGATGCTTCGCACTAAAAGGGCATGTTAATGATATGGAGGTCTCACATTTAGTAAGTTCGGCCTCTTACATGGGTTTCTTCACGTTTAGTAAGTCTAGATTCCCAAGATATGTGTTGTCTCATGAGATGGAAACCTCCACGTCTAGCAAGTCAAGGTTTATAGTAGCAATCTCCTTGACCTTTAACTATGTGCCAACATAGGACTATAGCTTAATGGATCCACCTAGATAGCTATTTTCAAATGGTTACACCTTCTGAAAGTGTTAACCCTCTCTTTTCTGTGTGGGAGGAGAACACCGGATTCCATATAGATCATATGGTGTCATGTCGGTTATTGCACTTCTTTCCCTAATGTAAAAGTTAATGGACATGTTTAATATGTGAAAACTTATTAGGGCTTGTCCTAAAGCCTACTACACAATGTGAGGGAGGGTATGAGACTTCTCTTACACATGGCATATGTGGTATTCGAAGGGATGGTCTTAGTTGTGTTCTTGTATAGTTATGTTGATTATATGTTATGTATTTCAAGTTCTATATGAAAGTATGAATCATTATGATAAAGTATGAGATTTGTTGTATGTAAGTGGCTTAATATAATACTTAGCTTTGTATAGGATTATGGGGTTCTATTCTTGGCATTGCACACGTATTGTTTTGGTTTGTTTATGTATTGGGTTAATATATTTTTTGTTGACATATGATGTTCCATATATGTGCTTGATAAGGTTATGTGCACTAAGCATGGTTTTGACTAAATTGTGACTTTTCTCATGCATTAATAATTTTATGCATAGGAACCATACTTAGTACATGTGGTTTGTACTAACCCATATTTCTTTCTTTTTTCCCAAACATTGTAGGTTCCGGCCATTAAAGAGCTTCTAGGCCACTTTGCAAGAAGACTTGGACTTTTCCCCCATGTTTTTGGTGAGTCCTCTAGTTTGAGGATAGTGTCATGTGTTCTACCTTAGTAGCGTTGTTATTTTCTAAAGACATTCATTTCTTTCCTATTATTGAAGACATTTGTTTTAAGCCATATGTGTCAATATGTAGTTGTATAATGGCTATGCCCGAATATTGCACTTCACTTTAGATGGCTTAATGTAAGACAAAGTATTATACTAATTCTTATGTATTGGTTATTTTGTCTAAACGAGAAGCCTATGTAAGCTTCATAAGCGAGGAGTCTATACTCCATATATGATATGTGAGTGGTCTATGTATACCTCACTATGTAATAGTTTTAAATTTTCTGCATTTTTGACCTATGACATGTTTTGATGAATGCTAAGGGCTTGTCCAATTCCTCTTCGGGGACGATGATGCCGGTTACATCTAGGGGTGCTCCTCAGTCATGACACTCCGAGAGATTTTGGTGTGCCTCGTCTATGTTTTTCCTTTCCATTTCCTGCAATATATTAAGAAAAAGTTAGGAATCACTAAATCATATTCACTTAAAACAATTGCAGAAGGACTCATCGAGCTATTCGGAGAGTCGCCAACCCGCTTAGGCGAGTTAAATCTGGCCCTCTGAAAGGGTTGACTTAAGTACTATGGCATGTTGGAAAAGTAGAGGTTGATTCGGGGGGTCGCCGACATCTTTCATTGTGCAAGGAATAGCCCATCGAATGTTAAGGTGCAAAATGATTTGGGGATGCCAACAAAGAGAGATCCAAAGTGTCACATCCAGGAAGTACCCCCTAGATGCAACCAGCGTCGTCGTCCTCGAAGAGGACTAAGACTTGCCTCTTAGAATTCGTCATTACATTCATAGGTTAAAAACGCGGAAAATTTAAAACTTTTCATATACACTACTTCATGAGACTTACTTAGACCTCTCACTTACACATAATATATTCATATAGAGTATACCTAGATCCTTCGTATAAGAAGAATACATAGTCTTCTACTTTTATGGCATGTATATATAACATACATAACACAGTCTTAAAACGGATATCTCATATTAAACCATCTAACCAAGAGTATAAAATTTGGCATATCCCATATATCAATACAAATAAATCACATATAGGCTATACAATCATAGTACTCAAATGAAAGAGAATGAACAAAGTGTCTTTAAGACTAATCAACATCCAATGCTAGAAAGTGGCATTGTCCTCGAAGTGGTGAGGACCTACCCAACTTGGAGAATGAGAATCCAAGTCTTCTTCAAGAGTCGTCAAGAACCCTTCAATGACCGGAACCTAAAATGTTGGGGTAAAAAAGAGAAACGGGGTTAACACATCACATTATATGACCATACGCACATCCAACATAGAAATCATGCTAAAAAGGGACATTTCATTAAAGCATGCTAATTTACTTTGAAAAACATTATGCACATTAAAGAACCAATGCAAGTCAATAGCACATCTTCATTAAGTTAAGACCATATACATCACAAGACCAACAATACTAAGTCTAGTCAAGTCAACATGCATATCAACATAATTAAGCACATAGTCATGACAACTCTATCATCAAGTTATAATCTCAACAAGCATGCATAAGAGTTTATAGCATCATAACCAAAGAAAGACCCTTACTCATGAACCCCCATTAAGTCCACTAGTGCAATGACTAAGTAAGGCCCCATAACCTCACTCAATCAAGTAAACCCAACAAGAACCATAAGCAATGCCCACTTCACATACTATATCATTAAGAGTAAACATAATTATATTTTAACAATAGAGACCAACCACATGTTCATAAGTGAAACCAACCTCACATAGTGTCATTAACATGTAAGATCAACATATACATATTATTTACATTTATAAGCATATAAACATATAATAACATCCTTCTAAGACTTCCCTCAAGGCTAACTAGTGCAATATATAGGTAGAGTCTCATACCCCTACCTAGACAAAGTCAAACCCCTCAAGTCCTCCTAGTTAGAGTCCACTTTATTACTTTATTTTACTTTCAGGAACATCTTGTCTTAACCGACATAGACCACATGAGCCAATGTGGAATCCGGTGTCATGGAACCTTACACCGAAAGACGGTGGACTACTTGTCCACTAGCTAGTATTCCTATGTGGGCAACATAGTTAAAGAACTAGGAGATATAGTTGGGACCCTCTTTATGCTACATGCATTATAGTCTTCAATCTCGTGAGAACATTAGTGATTCTACCTTCGCTATGTGGGAAGGGACACTACTCACTACTAGTTCACTTGGTGCTAAGCTAGAGTCCCTTTTGAAATGTATTTCATTAATAATCATAACTTAGTTTAGGTCATAGGTTCTACCCCTTATATAGTCAAAGTCATATGTCAATAGGAATTGCATGAGAAAACCTTTCATAACAACCCTCATAAGTGAGATTAGCACATTAGCATCATTATATCATAGTAAGGCACATAGGTACTTCATGACCAACCTTATATCATTACATCTTAAGCATAATCTCACAATCACATAATCAATACATTTCAATTCAATATCATACCAACCCTAATCAATCTTATCATAAGGTATAATTCAATACAACTTCATCACTAAACACAAGTAATCATAATTGAAGTAAAGGTTTGAGATCACAAGACTTACCCCAATCTCCTTCACAAGCCATCATTAAGGTTTTACCATCAACCATCCAATTAAACCCAACAATGGGTGTAATATCATCACACAATAGTAATTAAGACAATAATGAAGTCAATTGAATCACTACACAACAAATCATCACTAGTTCATAGCCTAGGGTTAGGGACTTAAGCCAAATACATGATTTACTTCACAACCTAAGTTAATTAATCAATAACTAGAATAATTGAATTACAATACATCATGATATACTCATAATTATCTAAAGAAATCAAAAACAAATCCATTTAGAAGATCAAACTCGAAATAGAAGAAATCCCATTTCAAACTCTTCTTTTTGAAATCAATTTGGAGGAACCTTTTGGGGAAAGGAATCCCAAAGGTGAAAGGAATATCATACCTTGTTAATTGATGGATAATACCTTGACATATCCTTCAATGGAGTTCTTCTATTTGGGAGAGAGAAAGAAGAGAGAAGGAAGAACAATTGGGTTTTAGGAATTATGAGTTAATTAGGTTTGGGGTCTTTATAGAAGTCATTAACTAACTTAATTAGATCTCCCTTAACCGCTAAATAATTAAATAACCACCTAATTAATTAAAACGTGGTAGCCAACAAAGTGACCTGACCAACGAGACCCCGACCTACGGGCCGTTGGTCAGTCGACGGCAAAGCCCTCCTCCATGCCTTCAAAAAATCAACGAAGTATCCATCGACGGTGTCAATCGACGCCCCATAGATTAGACCACGCCTCATCGCTTGCAAGTCTCAATGGCTACTGTCCAAGACAGCTTGGCCACAATGCAAGGGTCCTCCTCAAGGACCCTTTTATTGGTCCTTGGGGAGTCGTACTTGGAAGTTTCGACTATAAACCAAATCTAATACGTGTTATACAACTTCCCACGAAATTTCATCATCTTCCCACCCTTAAAACCTTGTCAAATAGACTAAGGCATGCGAGCATCTCTTGAACTAGTTTCCGAATGTCATGGACGTTCCTTGACGTTTTGATTCTAAACCTTCCTAAATGACATATATACAATATATTTGACCTTAAAATAGTGTTACAACTCTTAGACTCTCATGTTAGGATCTAGATTAGGCTTTAGACTTTCGGAGTATTACACAAAGGAAACATTCGGTGAGTTGGAAAGTGTCTTTGGTGATATGAGGTCTCTTGCTGAATGTTACAGAGGAAATCAACACATACAAAATGAGTTTGAAGGCTATAATAGGGAAATTTTTCAAATTGCCATTTGATTCGACGAGCTTGGCCTAGCTCTCCAAATGACTCAAATTCAACATCGCAATCCTCAAAAATAAAATCAAACCATAAACTAGTCAAATTCACAGAAGAACTGTAACACCGATTGCCTTGGGAAAATTTTATCGTTTAACAAAAATATGGGTTACTCAGATTTCACTGAACAAAACTAACCAACATACAAGCAGAACCCCACAAAAATTTATCATTTATAGTACAATAACGCTAGTTTTTATCAATCAAAACAATATGAGGAACAATTTCGAATTAAAACTAGGAATTCAAATAATATAATCCTATTAGAGAGGCCCAACACACATCACTCCGATACGATCATTACAAGTGAGTACGAAATTCTCAAAATTAAACTCGAGCTTCCGAAAACAAACCTTTGGTGCCGATAAATTAGTTTGAAATGTTAGGCACCAAAGATGTCCCAATTCCAAGCAACAATCAACAACCACAATACTTATGAAATATAGAATTGTAAAAGATACTAACTTGATGATTGTTTGAGAAATTTAAATGTGAGGGGAAAATGAAGAGTTTTAAATTTTAAAACCATTTTCCATTTAAAACCATCCCTTTCGCGCCCATTCGGCGACATTAGTCGCATTCACCGATTTACTCAGTAACACGTCGATTGTTCACTTACCTCATTAAGTTTTAAAGGACCTCCAAGTTAATGAGGTCCAACCAACGGTCTTTATTGGGGTCCCTTACGTGGTCATTAACATGCGATTGATTTCCTAGGCTCGCCAATTTTTATAGACTGCAAATTAAAATTGTGTTGAGCCAAATGATGGGTAAAGTCAGGCATGCCGACCTCTTCGGCAATTCATAGACTGGACCATTTGCTCGCCAATATTCTTTTCTCAAACACTCTCCACACTTAAAACTGCACAATCAACACACCATTATTTACCAAAACAAAAAAATGCAATAACAGGGTTTTGGGTTGACTCCAAAACAACGCCTTAGTTAACATTATGGCACGATGCAAGTCACCCTTCAAACCGCATTATCAGAGTAGCCATAGTATCACCAGGTGTCCCCTCCTTTACCCGTTCGTAGAGACATGATATAATTAGGCGTATTTGGGCATCTTGTAGCTAAATGATCATATAATGTGAGGTCATCATTGTATTCACCATTTCAACATTTTGTTTGATCTCATTTAACACTCTATCTTGTTCCTCGATTTTGTGTAGAATGAGAGAGAGACATATCAATTTTTTCCATCCTTCGGTAGCTTCATCCTTTGGCACTTGCGAGGGGAAAGGTACCTACTCTTCTTATTCGTCAAAACCAAAAATTCTCAAGTAACACCACTCTCCAGCAGCGACGCCATTTTGACTATCACGCAATCAAAGATGCTTGATCCAATTCTAAGCGTCGATGATCGTTAATAAGTATAATAACCCAACCAAGGGTTGGCGTCGAGTCCCAAGGGAGCGGTTTTTAGAGTATAACTAGCCAAGTACATATTAATTAAAATTATTCATAGCTAAAAGGCATTTACGGGTAAAAACATAATAAATCAAAGGGGGTGACACAAGTATCAATTACCAAGGGGGGTTTGTAAGGAATTACAAGCTAAAAACTGATAAATAAACGAAAATACCAATCTGGAGACCGGATACTTGGGATGTGACAGGAATATGGGCTAAAATAAGTCAGCACGTAAAAGATATTGATGGTAAATTTATGTAAACTTGTGACGAAGCTAGACTTTAGTGGGGGTAAATTCTCTCTAGAGCAACTTACTTCGAATCAAATTGGTTTCTCTCGAAGATCGATTTTCCGCATTTATGCCCAGCCTTCACCTTAGCCCATTCACTCTAACGAGCATAAAGTGTGGGAGAGTGTTTAGGATTCACTCTCTCGAGTTGAATCCACGTCAACCCAATAACCACCGGCAATCAATTCAGTAGTTTTGGTATTACGACCTCTCTCTCGAGCAAGCCAAAGTGACGAAGGTGAAATCATATTTGTATCTACAATCCCATTAAAGTCATACACAACTACTGAACAAAATCACATTTAAACATCAAATAACCCATCAATAAGCAAGACACAATAGTAAATTCAACCCATATTCACATAATCAGACCCCAAGAATCGGGGTTTTAGCCATGCATTGTAAAGAGCTAGAAATAGATACTGCAAAAGTGTTTCTGTCGAATGGGTACGATAGAAAATGTCTTTACACGCGCTTAGGATATACATTTTTCAAGACACGCTTTTGATTTCTTGAAGTTGGGAACCTTTAAATCTTCGAAGCTCAAGTACAAAGTCTCCTATAAACTCTAAAATTCAGAAAATATCTCAATAAAACAGTCACAGAAATTAAAGTCTTCTAAAATTTGGTGCTAAGCTATAAGTAATAAAGAGTATTTATAGTGTTTGAAAAATTTTCTGTGAGAAGGATCACTCGGCGCAGTTAGTCGGAATCCCCGATCAACTCAACGATCTTTCTTTTGGTATATCTCATCGTTGTCTTGCCTTAGCCTTCTGTAACTTTGGGAGATGTAGTAATACTTTGCAAAATTGCTCGGCGACACGACGACTGCTCCTTCGTTGACTTAATTCTTTCCTTGGTAGATCAGCACACTAGAACATTAGGTTAGAATAAAGCCATTCGGCGACTCGCCTAATGGGTAAGGTGATTCTCAAGCCGTCTTTTCATCATTCTTCCAACTGCCTTGTTGCTTTTTTGCTTAATTGTGTCCATACTTTGTCTCCAATTCTAAGTATCTAAAACTCAAGGTTTTTCATCAGCTATTAAGAAAAAATATGCATTTTAGGACACTTGATCTATCAAAATATAGACCTAAATGAGTTCAAATCATGGACTCATAAACCTTTGTTACGAAACTTCTTGAATGTTATTACATTGGAAAATTCATTTGGCTTCACACTCTCTACCTTTATCACAAAATTAACTTCTTCCGCTAAAGATTTGTAGAGGCAGCAACCAGTAAAGCTGGAATCTGCAAATGTGACCTAAATTCTTTACAAAGCGGTGAATCTGATCGTGTGGACTGATGTAATCTAAGTAGCATACATGGATAAAGCACGGAATTTCCCTCATTATCTTTCACATACATCTTCCCTTTATCTATCATCTTCCCTTGCTCTATATTCATGAAATCATCTCTCCCCATGTCCCTCAAAGTCTAGGGGTAAATATTTCTCCATGAAGAAGCTAGTAAACAATGCCCAAGTCATGCGTAGTGCCTTAGTTTGTCGGCACTCAACTTGGATAACCACCACATGATCGCATCTCCCTGAAATCCGTATGTCACAAACTTAACACTAAATCACTCTATTATATCCACATTATGAAGTAGTTCATGAAAATCAATAAGGAAATCGTAAGCATCTTCATAATTAGTACCCTAGAAGACTAAAGATTTCAACTTTAAGAACTTAATATAGCGATCACGATGGTTACTTATTATTACAAGTCTTGTAGTCAATCGATGAAACATGAGTTCTTCCAAGGACATATCTATATGGGGAGCCACATTCGTATCATGTTGTATTCTCTAAACCTGATATACTTGTGCAGTAAATGCTAGGGGTTTTGGCCCTGATCGGATAACCCATTGAGATAAGTGAGAACCTAGTTGATCAACTTTGGAGTAGCCTGGAGTGGTGCTTACTTCCATGAATCCTTTTATCCTCCACCTCATCACCCCTTTTTTCTACATCTTCGTCTGGTGGAAGAATCATTGTTCTATCCCTAGCTGGCCTTACGGCATGACCTCGGCCTATCAGGTATCTCTACCGCGACTTCTACCAGAGCCTTTCATGACTACTACTCCTATCTACAACCCCAATGGTTGGGTCAGGTGCATTATTCTTGGTGGTGTTTGTGTCTCAACTGTTGTTGCTCTAGTTCTGACCATCTGTGAAATAGAGTGAAGAAGGTCAAATATCAATTTTTATTACCAGGATACCAATTTGAATTAAGTAATAGAACAAAAGAAAGAATGAAATGAGTTTTCTAAAGTCTTGTAGCCTCTTCAAGAAAAGTAAAGGATCCATGTACTGTTCCACAAGACTCTACTAGACCAGTCCTTGTGTGATGAGATCACCGAACCTAAAATTCTGATACCAAGTTTGTTATGACTCAAAACTGGTCATGAGTGGCACTCACACTTAAACTTCTAGGTTGGCGAACCAACGAATCCAAATCCCAACTTATATTAGTCATTCAACTTATGAAATACGATAATAATGTGTAAACTCGAATCTTATTAAATTAAGAAATAGTAATCTACTAGAGTCTATTATATATCATTTCTCAAAACCTTAAAGTAATCTCATCAAGGACATTTAAGCCCAAAATACCAATTCTAAGATTATCAAAGACACCACATTAAATAAATAAAATGGTTTGTGTCTGAAAATTAAGGATATAATGTCATCACCGGGAGAATCCAACATGAGCTAGAATGAATAGGTCAACCTCAAACTTGATGTGCTAGAGACTGGGTATAGTTGAGAGCGAGATAAAGCCGTTGGTACACTTGTTGCACTTCATAAAAGGAAAATGGAGAAAAGTACAAGTAGGGGTTAGCATTTGGCAACATGTACTGAATAATATCATCGGCTGACTAAAGATAGAAACCAATATGCATAGTTTGAAAGTAAATATGCCCAATTCTATAAACAATTTCCTAACCTTGATGTCAATTAATATTTAAACTCTCGTATTTTCTACAATATTTAAGCCTAGGGTTATGTCTCAAAATATTCCTTTTAAATAACATAATTCTAATGGAATTAATATAATACTATACACGTAATATTTAATTACCTATCTCAAATATTAAAACTCAGATCGTAATACCATAACTAAAGAAAATAATTAATGTTGAACCTAACTAATTCGCAAATCAGTGGCGTACTAGGAAACAGATGGAAGAATAGCTTATTTCTAATCTTTCAAATCACGTATTAATCCACCCAATCAGTAGCAACATCCAATGATTAGGCAATCATTGTCTAATGATTAGGCATGAGAAGCCATCCATATGTTTACCCTAAGTTTAAATTACACTACCCACTCACCATGTTTCCAACTTTCGATTTCTTTCAACCCTTTAATTTTAATAATAATTTATAGCGCCATCCTATGTTCATACATTTAACCCACAATAATTGAGGTTTGGTTGATCAATTCACCTGATTCACTTGTGCTCTTCTTGTTCGTCGCACATGTAAGATTATTGTTATTCTCATTATCAACTTTTATTTTCTAAATAAAATAATTATGTACTAAAACTTGACAAACTCCACAAACTTATTTTAATAAACATGGACCAAGTGGTATAAGACATTAAATAAATTTCAGATTTGACACATTAACTAGCAACTAAAATAAATTATTTAATAAATACCCATCAACTAAATAATCTTTGTTCAAATAATAGTTTAAAATTCTTATTTCAAGTTTACAGTAAGGTTCTTTTATGAAAGACATAGGTCTAGTGTTCAAAAATACATTATGGGGTATTAGATTATAATAGATAACATTGTCATTTGCTATTTTTCTCAAATAATTAATGAATTATCTTTATAATATTTAAATTAAGGTGTCCAAAATGTATTTAAGAGAGTTAGTGAAATTATCAATTGAGATTCCTAAAATATATGGTAAACGAATAATATATTTCTAAAATTAGGAAAATTTGAAATATACGGTAAAAAGGAAAATGTTTGAAAACACACTTCATCTATGGTGGAAATGGTTGTTAACACTTTAACATTGCAGGGGTCTTATGAACCCCCACCCCTACGCCAATACTATTTTTAGTGTATTATTAAAGGTATAATCAGCTTGGATGAACAGACAAGTGACTAGCCGTACAGTAAGCGTCTCAAGGATAAAATTAAAGAAAAATCTCTATTTCCACATGACAGTCCACATTATTTTTTTATTTTTTGATTTAATACCGAATCTATATATCAATTTCATTTTTTAAATAAATTATATAGAGAAAAGGGTCAAAAATACCTTCAAACTATTGCAAATAGAGCAAATATACCCTCTATTTGAGTTTGGGTGCAAAACTGTCCTCACCGTTACTCAATAGGGTAAAAAATACCCTTGGCTAACGGAAAAGTAAAAAAAAAAAGGAATTTAGAGAACTTTTAAAATAAGAAAAAGTTGATGTTTTTCTTTCCACCTGCCCCTACGGGTGGCAAATGGCTAGATTGGATCGGATTCGGATGGGTTGCATATGGATTGAGAAAAAATGGTTTGGATTACAATCCACTCAAATATATATGAGCAAATATGGATTTGGTCAAATATGATTCGGGAAAAATGGTTCTAACCCATTTATATAAATTTGTATTTTTTAAGAAAATTTACCCATTCCCACATGCCCCCTTCCACCGAGCGTCCCCTCGACCATTCCACCAACCTACCCCTAAAATGTTTTTGTTTTGAAAAAAAAACAAAAATCTATTTTTTTCAAAAAAAAAGATTTACCCCCTCCCACGGGCACCCCCCTCCACCAAGGCACCAACATAACCCTATTTCTTTTTTAAAAAAAAATAAAAAGAATTCACTTTTCAAAAAAAAAAAAATTATCCCCTCCTTTGGGCACCCCTGATTCCCCCCCCCCCCTCCATGCCACCAACCAACCACTAACCCCCCCCCCCCCCTCAATTCAATTTAAAAAAAAAATAAAATTATCCCCTCCCTTGGGCAACCCTGCTCTCCCTCCTCCACCTTCCACCAAACTACAACTATTTTTTTTCCGGAAAAACAAAAAAAAATGTTTTTCAAAAAAATAAAATTTAACCCCCACCCCACCCCTCAACATCCCACTTGTAAGTTTTTTTGTTTTCAAAAAAAAAAAAATATTGTTTCATACATTAATTTCTAACTTATATGGACTAGGTATGGAATGTCATGTTAACCAATTTTGTCCATATTTGTATGAACTTAAATAGGTTGATGATCATATTTTACCATATATAGAAAGGAAAGCAAATATGAGTTATCCATTTAATTTAATATGGGCGAAACGATTTCATTTCACTTATATGGGCTGAAATTGCCACCCCTACCCGCCCCTTCCGATTTTCTCTTCAAGACTCCTCTCTCTTTCTGTCCTTAGCCACCCATTTCCCCTACCTCTTCTACAAGATCTCTTAGTAGTAGAATCACCACCACGATATGACATACCTCCCTCATCCACAACAACTACCATTACCACCAGAATCATAAAGTCCATCACAATCAGATTTTGATGGAGAAAATGCAAATCATCATCACTAAATCACTACTCACCAGTACATTTCCTCCATTGCCATCAAGATGACAAAGAAGACCACTAAATTTTAGAATCATAAGAAATATAAGAAATATTATTAGAAAATTATTGATAACTCAGTAAAAGGAATACCCATTTCTTTTTTGTGGAACCACTATCATTTTTAAATGAATATATTTTACAAGAACTTAAGTAATAGATTAAGATAAGATAAAAAGAAATGATTGTAGACATTAAATTTTTTTGGGACTCTACAAGAAGTGTTTAATTCGAGTTAGGACTCTACAAGGTGTGTGTTCACTTTCAACTATGATTTTTGGAGGTTACTCAAACCTAAACGCTTGTTAATGTTTATATAAAGGGTACTATATTCCCTTAAGGAGACATCTCAATATTCCTCAAATTAATGGAATGTTCATAGGTATCAAATCCAAATAAGCCTAATTCACGAAATACACCACGAATGATCCTTGAATCATGGAAAAATCTTATTAGAGAAAAATCAAGGGAAAAACAGAATTGTGCCTACATATTTATCAATTAAATTTTGTTTTTTAATATTTTATTTGTGATTGCAATTTACTTTCTATCACTTTCAAATTTGTTACCAACAAATTATCATGCCCAATGGGATAAAATCTTTCCTTCATACCTTCTCTGATAATTCATATTTAAAAATTTGATGTCACAACCCGCAAAGGTGGAAGAATTAATACTTAAGCCTCGTCTTTGAGTTTCAACAAGTTTACACTCTTTAAAGCCTTGAAATTTGGAATTTTCCTAATTATTTAAGATGGAACCAGATACATTCTTAAAAGAAAGTTATTATACTACTTTGTTTTACCCTTCACTAAGACCCGTATATATTTATTTTAACCCCCAATTTCAACCCTTTCAAGTCATTCTTCAAAAATCCCAAAAGAAGATCAATTCTCCTCTTAAAAATATTTTCTCTCTAGAAATTTGAAGTAGAAGAAGGGCTCAACGCAGGGTTTCAATGAAAGCCTTCATTTTCACCATTGAAGAAAAACATTTTGTCTTTGAGGTATGATAATTTTCATCCATGGATTCCTTCAATTCATGGAGTTCCTAAATTCTTCCATTTTCAAAGTTGTAAATCTCCAATTTAGTTAGGGTTTTCTTCAACTGTCATGGGTTCTCTTCATTATTAATTTAATGTCATGAGTTCTCTTCATTATTAATTTAAATGATTGAATTATGATCTCTTATGCATGAATTGATGAATAATATGATTTTATGATGATTTTACCATGAACTCATGTAGTCGTCATGTTTTCACGTTATAATCATATGATGTGAGATATTGATTATAAATGAAGAGTTTTATGAAATCTAGCATGTATTGATAGAGTTACTTTCATCTATGATTAAATACATATCTAACCCGTACTTTATAAATGTTAATGATTGAAAGTGGGGTTGAACCTTGAAAGGTAAAATATGGAATAATGCATATTCTTATAAAATCTATGCAAATTTTGTAAGAATGCTTTGATAGTAAAGTATCAATGATGATGATGTTGTTGTTGTGTTGTTGAAAGGACTGTTCTCCTATAACATGAAAGCATGATGTGAAAGTTTTTCTCACATAATATAGGATTCTAAGGTTGAAAGGTCTTCTCACCTAATTGAATCAAAGATTAAGAGTTATCCTAATGAAACCTAACTTGGATTGGTTATTGAAAAATACCTTTCCATGGATGATGATTTACCTTGGATTGGAAAGATGATGTGCCTTTTCATGGATAATAAGAGCAAGGAAGAAATGACTATTTTGTGGGATTTATGCTTAGCACCGAGAAGATTTTTAGATAGAAGCTCTCTCGTTAGTAGAGGCCAGGTTTTCAGAAACAATCTCTTATCCCTTACATATGTGCCGCCATAGGATGATTTTCTAGATAGACATTAGCTAGTGGATTCACCTACGCTAGAAGTTATGGTCCTTACATTGGCAAGTAGGACAACCCTTTTTCAGTGTGGGAGACACCGAGGATCATGTTAAAGCTCACATGGCCTCTATATCAGTTAACGGTACTTCCCACATTAATAATGAACTAAAGTTACTTCAAGAAGTATCTCATATATGTTCAAAGGCTTTAAATGATGTTCGCTTTCATTGACCATGGTTTTATGACTTATTTGTCTAACCCTTTTATATCATGTTTTAGTGTTGTCAATTGCATGTCATGAAATTTCCCCTTTTTGATTGATTTAAATATTTTATGCATAGCTATCATACGTGGTATATTGTTTTTTTACTAATGTATACTCATGCCTACATTTCCTCAAATGTAGGTCCTACAGTCAGGTTTCTCAGTTTCGTGGCTAGAGATTGAGTTTGAGGTTTCCAAAGCTTTGGTGAGTCCTCTTGCTTTGAGAATGTACTTCCATTTTTCTTAGTTTTTTCTTGTATGTTACTTTTGGACATGATGTATGGGCTAGGACCAAACTCATTCTATTGTATTAGATGGCTATTGAGACAAGTGTTTAAGGCTTCCGTTTTTCTTTTATAAAAACTATTGGACTTGAACTGTCATTTTACTTATACTGTTCTATTTTTTTATATTATGAATGCTAAATGGAATGTATGGGGTCTCTCATGGTCCTATACTCCATGTTACATCAAGGGGGTAGCACTCTATTCTGACAATTTCAAAATTTCACATCTTGATGTTTTGGATGTGGTTGTTCTCTCGTATATGTAAGTATCAGTTGCGATCAATACCTATGATGTTTATAGTACTCTTGATTGAACAATATGTTTTTGCAATTTCAATGATGCTAATTTGAGTAGCATAATTCATGTGTAAACTCTTAGAATCGCATTGTGACTAGCCAATTGTTGAAATGAATCTTCTGATGATCGTTGCACTTGGGCTAAAATTGTAGGATCTTGATTGATTATCATGTTGAATTCCATGTGTGGTGAGATTGTCTTGAAATATATGCTTCATAATACCTAAAATTTGTCATGTTAGTCAAATAAACTAATGTAGGCAAATGATAGAGATGATCTTATGCAAATAATTTACAGAGTGAACCAAAATTTCTAGTATACTTATTTTTTAACACCTGTGAGAGTGTGAATCTAGCTTGACACCATTTTAGCCTAACCTTTTCTTTGGATGAAACAAGAGCACAATTTTCCTTTTATTACCGTCACCTTAAACGTTGATGAAGCATTGGTCCATTTGAATAACCAACTTAGTCCAAAAGCCTAAGTTAGGTTGTGGTGAAAAAGGAGGAAAGAAACTAATGGGATTAAATCGAGGATGATCATCCACTGATCCACAAGCAAAACAGGCTTATAAGCAGGCCTCAGCCCTTTGCTAGAAGAGCTTCACCAGATGCTGCCACTCGGATCAGAACAACTTTAGTCATAGCTCCTCCTAAGCAAACTCCAACACCAACACCAACACCTCTAGTGGCATCTCCACCTCTTTTCGTGCCCCAACATCATATGCTTAATATGTTAAGGGGAAATGGGACCCGGACAATCATAGAGGAAAAGCTCTTATCGGGAGAGGATTAGACAAACATTCTAAGGTTATGACCACCCTCCGCTTCCATCACATTGAGTAGTTCAGTAGACCATGAGGTCCATATATCCCTACTTGGGTTAGGGTTGTACAAAGCCTATGGAACACAGGTGGCCGAAAAAAAACACTGGCAAAGGAATTTAGACTAGTAAGGTCTGATACGATCAGAGGCATGACGGTGGATTGCTACAGCGAGCATACCAATATTATATTGGAAAGGCCGCAACATTCTCCAATTCCTTATGAGGGATTGACTATCGCATCAACTCTGAATAAACTGAAGGAGTGGTTGGGACCTATAATCTTTAAAAAAAACATTGACCGATCGATAGGGGTTGGAGCTTCTATAGAGAAGAGAGATGTAAACATGCCTACCAGATTTTGGTTCAGTTTCGTTAGCAACTCTATCATGTCGTCTTAGAACGATTCTGTTCTGTTTCTTCCCAAGGCAGCTTACCTTAGATGCATCATGTATGTCACATCCAGAGAGCACCTCCCATATGTGACCATCGTCGTCGTCCTCTCGGAGGACTCAGACAATCCCTTAGAATTCGTCATAACATAATCAGTTAAAAATGCAAAAAATTTTAAAAATTTTGCATACTATATGAAGTATACTTAGACTTCATGCTTAACATATATTGAGGTATACTTAGACCTCTCACATAGAAGCTTACTTAGGCTTCTCTTTTAACAACATGAATAAACAATTTGTAGCGATAGTCTAAAAGTTGTCTCACATGAAACCATCTAAAGAATATGAGTTGGATTTAGCCAATAAAATGTCAATATGCCATGTAGGCCTTAATACAATAGAATCCAAAGAACATAAAACAGAATAAAGTATTCTTAAAAATTACTAATGTCTTCATATGCTAGAATAATGAAAAGATAGCATCCCCAAACATGAGGACCTACCAACACTTGGAGGAAGAGTTCCAAGTTTCTTAAATCGACCTTCTTAATCTTCAATGGCCGAACCCTACATTTGTAGTAATATAAAGTAAGTGGTTAGTACGCCACATGTACCAAGTATGGGTATATGCACATAAACATTTAAGGACATGCATGAAAAATGACAACTTCTTTAGAAAGCATGCTAAGTTATTTGAAAACCTTTAACGCACATACAAGAGATCATATACAAGTTAAGGATCACAACAATATAAAACATAATCATAACCAAAGACATATCATTATAAAGTCATTTTAACATTTCATGTTCATTAGATAATTTAAACATAACGTACAAAACACTTACAAATAATGCCATCCCAAGCTTACAAGTGCAATGATCATGTGAAGCCCCATAACCCCACATAATCAAGTAAACAATATAGGAGACCATAGGAAATGGCTTGCTTCATACATCTTATAACATAAGTAGTCATGACCACATATAGCAACATAGACCAATAACATATTTATCAACATAGCCAACATCATATAAGAACAACATCATATATCATAAGAATTAAACATTTCATATTATCATATTACATGAGAACAATCTCCTAAGAATTCCCTTATGGTCAACTTATGCAATGTCAAGGTATAGTCCCATATCCCTACCTATACTAAGTAGACTCGTCGAGTCACCCAAGTCAATGTCCAATTACTTGTTTTTCATTTTACTTGAGGTAACAATCGCCTTAATCGACATTAGACCATGTGAGCTAAACATGAAATTCGGTGTCATGAAACCTTATACTGAAAGAAGGTGGTCTACCGGCCAAAGTAGAACCAAAACATGAACATAGCGTTCTAGGGGATCCACTAGCTAGTATTCCTATGGAGGCAACATAGTTCAAGAACTAGGAGATATATATTAGAGACCCATAGTTCCACATTACATGGCATCCTCTATCTCATGAGAGTCATTGTGAACCTACCTTCCTACTAGGAAAGGGACACCTCTCATATTTAGTTCACTTGGTGCTAAGCTATAGTACATTTTTGAATAACCTTTAAGTCATCATTTATTCATAAATCTTATCATAAGTCATAGGAGATTAACTTCTTGTATAAACATTATTATAATCTCTTTAGGTTTAGATGAGAATTTCCTTTCATTGCAACCCTTCATTTGTCAGATTAACATATCATAATCATATTGTGTAAGGCATACAAGAGAACATCATAAACTTACATTATCGTATCCTTACCATGATCCCAAATTTAACATGTTCATAGGCCAACATATATGCATAAAAATATCATAAATACTTCAAGTGCATAACAACATCATTTATAGGCCAACATCAACATGAATAGAGAAATCATGATTTTAGAAGACTTACCTATTGCTTCCAAGAATCTTCATCAAGAACTTACGTTCAATTTACATCAATCATCCAACAACATAGTGAAATACACAATAACATAATCAATACTAACCCTTCAAGTAATATACAATACCAATTCGTAGTTAAAGATAAGGGAAAAGGGTCATTGAGTTGTTCATTTAAGCTATTGTTCCAATCCCAACGTTTTCATGTCATCAAGTGATAGATATAACCCAATAAAAACAATTATTTAGAGAATGAACATGCTTCACACGAAAATCAAACATTCCTAACCAATTACCCAACCTTACATACTTAATTAACCATAGAAAATCGTTATTCTTCATCATTAGTCATAAATTGAGTTAGGAAGAAAACCCATTTTGTAGAGTAAAAACCCTAGAAGTTGAATTCTTGAAAATCATCATTGAAAGGACCTCTTGGGGAAAGGAATCCCAAGAGCGAAGAGTCCATACCTTATTGACGATAATTCATGAATATTGAAAGAAAATCTTGAACTCTTCGTGTTCTTCCCCAAGATTTTCTTGTTCTTCAATGGAGTTTGAAAAGAGAGAGTTCTTGAGAGAGATGAGAGGGAATTTGCTTATTCTGATTTGAAGTGCATAAAAGTGGTCTAAAACTGACCTAAAACCAATATAAACTCGTCCCCTAAAACACCCAAAAGACCCCTCACTAAAATAGGTCTTTTTGTTAAGTTAAATTGATTTAAAAACGACGCGGACGAATCTGGGAAGTTATTGCTCGTCCCGGGGTCAATTTCACATTTATTTTTTAAAATCCGGGTTGAGGCAGTAAGCCTCGTGGAGGATCCTCATCGCGAGTCAACTTTTGGTCCTCCATGTGTTGTCTGCGCATCGCGCAGCAGCCCTCATTTCCTGGCTGCGCGCAGGCAGCTTTGGCAGCCTGCTCGCCCATGTTCGAGTCCTCCTCAACGACCCTTCGGGTGGTCCTTGGGGTGTCGTTGCCAGACTTTTGGACCCTTTGTACTATATATTAACTATTTAAAGTATTTTTACAAGTTTTGGTCTTTATTTACACTCCCAAACCTTCGCCAAACATAGGGACGTCTACTAGTTCAAATTAGCTAGTTTTCGGACGTCAAGGTCTTTCTTTGTTGTTTTGTCTCTAACCTTTTCCAATTGAATTTAATAAATTAATATATGTCTGGAACATCATATTAATCTTTATTTAGTAGGTGAAGCTCTAGTCTAAGTCATGGAACTTCCGGAGTGTTACATTATCCCCCCCCCCTCTTAGGAACATTCGTCCCCGAATGACACTAATATCTTTTGAAGAGTAAGGATAGACTCAATACTAGCAGCCCAACCAATCAACAACATATAATAATAATGAGTCACAACTCATAGGAACACCTCACAAATCCTTTCAACACATACCACAACATTACACATAGCAACTCAATTCATAATGCACAACATATAAGAGCTTCAACATTACATAACACATAATGAGGAATTTCCTTCTCAACATCAACATGAACTCAAAATACATAAAAGCATTACCATGTTATCAATCTTCTCAAGACAAGAATAAAACAACGAAATCTCAAGAAGACCACATGCATACACATTATATATAAGTGCAAAAGTAGTGTATGAATGCATTTTCTTAAAACTCAATTGGTACAATTTTTACCAAAACATGAACCTATTTAAAAAAAAACAAGCCAATTTCATATTAGTCATTACTTTCTTTATTAAGAGGAATGTGTATCCTCAAGGAGTAAATAGATGAGGGTAGCGGGACTTCATGTCGGCTTTAGCCTCCCATGTTGCACCCTCAACAACATGGTTCCTCCACAGAACTTTTACGGAGGCAACCTCTTTGTTCCTCAACCTCTTGACTTGGCGATCTAGGATCTCAACCGGAATCTCTTCATAAGAAAGGTTCTCATCCACCCCTAAACCTTCCATCGGCAGAATAGACACCGGGTTGCCTATGCATTTCTTGAGCATAGAAACATGAAACACCGGATGAACCGAACCTAGTTCACTAGGTAGTTTCAGCTCATAGGAAACCTTTCTAACCCGTTGTAAAACCTCATAAGGACCCACATACCGGGGACTTAACTTCCCCCTTTTGCCGAATCTCATCACCCCCTTCATGGGTGAAATCTTCAAATAGACATGATCACCTATTTCAAACTCAAGATATCTTCTTCTATTGTCGGCATAAGACTTTTGCCGACTATAGGTTGTCTTCAATCTATTTATTATGACCCAAAGATTCTCTATATCCTCATAGATAATCTCGGGAACAAGGAGTGAAGAGTCACCAACCTTAAACCATCGAACCGGAGACCTACATCTTCTACCATAAAGAGCTTCAAAAGGTGCCATGGAGATTCTCGAATGGTAACTATTGTTGTAGGAGAACTCAATCAATGGTGTTGATCATCCCAACTTCCCTTAAAATCAATAACACAAGCTCTTAACATATCTTCTAGGGACTGTATGTTATGTTCCTCTTGGCCATTTGTGTGAGGATGAAAAGCTGTGTTAAGTTTCACTTGAGTGCCTAAACCCTTTTGAAAAGCTTTCCATGCTAAGTTTCACTTGAGTACCTAAACCCTTTTGAAAAGCTTTCCAAAAACGAGAAGTGAATTAGGCACCTCTATCCGAAATGATGGACAAGGGAATTCCATGAAGACTCACAATCTCACTAACGTAGATCCTTGCATAATCTTCGGCAATATAAGTAGATTTAACCGGAATAAATTGGGCAAATTTGGTCAACCTATCCACAATAACCTATATTGAATCATTTTGCCTCCGGTGTCTAGGCAACCCTACAACAAAGTCCATATTGATGGCTTCCCACTTCCAAGTAGGAACATCCATGATTTGGGTCAAACCACTCGGGTTTAGATGCTTGACTTTGACTTGTTGGCAATTTGGACACTTAGCAACAAACTCTTCTGTGTCCCTCTTTAAACCATCCCACCAATAGACCTCCTTCAGGTCATTATACATTTTGGTGGCACCCGAATGAATAGAATCACGGGAACCACGGGCTTCTTCTAGAATTCAATTTCTCAAATCCTCAACATCCGGTACACAGAATCTCCCATGGTACCTAATGTCACATCCGGGGAGCACCCCATAGAAGTAACATGGCTTAATTGAACTCTCGGAGATCATATACAAGCCCATAGTTATCATTCATCGCATTTTTCATGGTAAATTTAGCGGAAAATTTAAAAGTTTTCATAGCACTTCATATGCTAGAAACTTCACTTCATATATACTCAAAATATCATATTACACGCAGACTCTAAGTCTCTTTGCCATCTTAGACTCAACAACATTAGAGTACATTAGGGACACAACCCTTAAAACATAATCATAAGTATACAACATTATCAAACTTTACAGTAAACATAAGTAGGGAATCCTTGGAACTTAAGGACCCCTTTCCTTGAGCTTGGGAATCACATAAAAATCTCCTCAATCGTATAGACATCCTTTAAGCATCCATAACCTACACTTTTTGTAAAATGTAGAGAAGTATGGGATTAGTACAAGAATGCACTAAGTATGGCAACCATGCAAAAACATGCATTTATAAGAGACATTTTCTTGAAAACATACTTCATGCCTTTTTTGAGTAAATCTTCATAAAACCTTATACAATTGTATTTATATCATTCACATACTTCATATACACATATTCAAAGGCCAAACATCATATAAAATCACATATAGAATTTAAGGCACATTTGAGGTCACTTTACAGTGAGATCTTTTCACCTTACAGTGAACTATTATCCTTTACAGTGAACATCTTTTGTTATACTCATTAACCTTTCAAGTAATTCTTTAGTGATACTTGATGCAATGCATCACCTTAGGGCCACAAAGAAAGCATACGTAGAAACTACATAAGCCAATACATATCATCATAGAAGCATAATACATCATAGATAAATTTAAGTCAAGGCTCTATTGACTTTATAGTAAGTTACCTCAATTTGTAGATCTATTCACTTCACTTCACATAAATCATTATAAGACCTTGTTCATGACCCCAATATTAGTCTACTAGTGCAATGTACATGTGAAGCCCCATAACCCCACACATACTTAGTAAACCCTTCATGGGACCACAAACCTTATCATTCAATTCATACATCAACATATTAAGTGAATACCACTCCATTCATATCAACAATCTTCATCATATAGTCATTAAGACTCAGATAGTGCATATAAGAATAAAACCTCATCACATAGACTCATACCATGCACATCTTCATGACAAATAGACAAATAATATCATGCCATGAATAAGAACATAATCATAATCATACACCTTAGAACACCTTCCTAGAACTTCCTAATGAGCTACTTGTGCAATGTATAGATGGGTTCATTACTTCCACCATTCCTAAGTAACCTCCCTTAAGTCATCCTATTTAGGGTCTTAGTCATTTACTTCCATTGTCCATTTTACTTCAGCGAAACTATAGCCTTAACCTACATTAAGACCATGGATGCTAAACATGGAATTTGGTGTTGTAGAGCCTTACACCAATGGAAGCTGTTCCACTTAGCCAAAGTAGAATCTTAACATACATCCTAGCATCCAAAGTGAATTTACTTAGCTAGATCCTATGTGGGAAGCATAGTTTATCGAACTAAGATATAGGTATGATCCCTCTACTTGCCATTTGGCAATTGGGGACTCCTCTCATGAGAAAACATGGATGAACCTTCCTCAAAGGGAAGCCACCACCTCATGTGGATCCATCGGTGAGTATTCCTCTAAGGGAAGTCAACACTCTATAAGGAACAAATGGTGAATCTTCCTCCAAGGGAAGTCAACACCTCTAATTATCAAGTTCACTCGGTACTAAGCTAAGTTCCCTTTATTTAAAAGCCTTTATTAACATTTTTCATAAAACATAGGCTTAGTATATTGATTTGCTTATATTATTATAGCATATTCAAGCACCTATCTATGTTTAGAGTATTATTGGGGACACCTTTCAAGGCCCCTCTATTTAGTAGATCATCATTCTTGTGTGTGTATACATATATGTGAACAAACCTTTCACATAACAATTCATCAACAATACACATGTAGGGCAGTAGCTAAAAATATCCTTACTCAAACGAAATCATGCTTCACCTACCCTAACATTTAGATTATGTCATATACACTACAACATTCACTTTATAGGCTAGAAGAATCTATATCAATCTTTACTAATTCAATGGTTATCTATTCATGTTAGATAAATTATACCTAATTATCATCAGATTATACGTATAGGAGGTAGCTAAGGACAATTAACCATGATCGAGTCACAAGACAACCAACCTAACTTCAAGATCACAAGTTCCACTTGATAGACTAGAAGAACTTAGATAAACTCATATTAATCCTTCTTCACCTTGATCATACACGATTTTATAATTACAATTCAATTATAATATTAACCTTAGGTAGTATATACAAGACTCTCAACATACTCGAAATGCACTTTTATACAATTAAGGACCAATGTTACAATGATCACATTAATACTAGACTAAGCATGCTCAAATCTTCATAGATTGATCCACATTTATTCTTCATCATCAATTCATCAGTAATTCATGTAAATAACAGTTGATATAGACAATTCAATGTAAGGGAAATCGCAATTCAACCATTAACAGGCCATGATCACAAAGCCCATGCAAGGTCTAAATCGATTTTTGGAAGGGACATGGGTTCATAATGCAATTGGATTGAAAGTCATGTCAAAACAATACATTAACATCAATTATTCATGATTAAGCCATTAAAAACGTTTTTAGAATGAACCCAAGGCTAGATTGAAGAAGAAGATATTTGATCATGAAACTTCTTTGAAAAACATTAATATTAACTCTCCAAGTGAAAGGTTACTTAGAGATGAAGGATCACCATACATTTATATTCATGAAAAATTTTAAAATTGATGAAGAAATCATAGGAATCTAAGCTCCAAGTTGTTCTTGAGCTTCACCGACAATGGAGGTTTCTAGGGAGAATCAGTTTTGGAGGGAAAGTCTATTTTGTGTGTATAGGATTGGGAATGGGTTGATCACCTTTTTTATCACTTATATACACCCAAAAATAGCTAAATAAATCAAATAAGGTAAGTTTAGGAGGTGGGGTGAATTTCCCATTCACCCCTTTAATGAGCAGTGCGCAGGCAGTGATGCACCAGCCTGCATCGACGGACTACCATTGATGGCCGGTAGGTCCATCGACGGGCTGTCTGTGGCTTCAGTCGATTGGACCTTTTCCTGTTCTTGGGTTGAGCCTTGCCCAGGCTAAGTGTCCATCGATGATACCTCACCGACGGTCTGTTAGTCAACCAACTTGGCGTCGTTTGGCTCAGTCGATTGACACTGCCAAGGCAGTGTCTCGACAGCCCTTGGGTCCTTCTTGTGGGCACTTTTGTGGGGCCCTTGGGAAGTCGTACCCGAACGTTTCCAAAGTAAATATGTACATTTAAAAGTCAAGTACATCACATGCAAGTTTCACCCAAAATGCATACATAAAACACGTCCAAACATGCTAGGCCCCATCAAGACATTCTTGAACGTCTCAAGGGCTAACTTTCGAACGTCTTAGACGTTCTTGGACGTTTGACCTCCAAACTTCACGAAACTCCATATACGGCCTATAAAAATTATTATAACTTATTTTAAGACTTGATAAGATAATTAAATAATCAAAAACACATAAAAGCATGTAAGTCCCCTTTGGCGACTAGTCGTCGAATGTCTTGGTCGTCCGTTGACGTTTGACTTCCATATAACCTCAAACTTTACAAACTGTCTCAAAACCATAATATAAGTCATTTTAGGACCTTATAACCTTAAGTCAAACATGTTAGGATCTAGACATCCTAACTCATTTTGGGGGTCTTACGATATCCCCCACTTGGGAACATTCGTCCTCGAATGACACTTAGAACACTATAATCACAATAAGGACTTCAATGCATCATAGAGAAGTTCATCAAATTCATAACATTATCACATAAAAGTCAATGCACCAAACTTACAAGGAGCACAACATCAACTCATTTTAGCACTCAATGCACACAAGCAAGCAAAACTTTCATTCACTCACTCTTTAATGCATCAAACACAAAGGCTTTTATCATGTTTAGAGGAGGAACATCCTTCTCCTATTTATAACACGGTCATTACACTTCAATTCATTAATAGCTCATTTTGCAAATATTCTTTAAGTCATACTTAGGCAGATTTCAAGAACACTCAAGAAACAATTAGGAACTCATATTTCAATGCACATAGACTTGAGTTAATTAAATCAACAAAGATCTTTATTAGTTAGACCTAGTGCCATGAAGGTCATACTCAACCATACGATGTTTATTGGTGTCCATGGAGGAATGTCCTTCTCCTGAACACACTTACATGTATCATGAGTTCACACCTAAGCAAAGCACAAGGTCAAATTTTTTTTCTTTTTAAATGAGAAATTCTCAACTTTTAAACCAAGGCATGCTCATGTTTTCTTCCTAGTGAAGTCTAAATGGTAGGTCACACCAAGCACATCACCACAAATAGGAAGCCTTTTCACAAAATGTCAATTTCTAACATAGCAATAGCCTTCACAGTCAGCATCATTTAGGGAAAGTCTTACAATTCATAGGCACACACAAGGACAATAGCTAGACATGCCTTCACTTTTCAAAAGTGAACCTACAACTATGATTTCCAAATCATGAAAGTCACATAGTTTTCAAGAGATTCTACACTTCTCATTTTAAAGAGACTCAACTTTCCATTATAAGGCTAAACATTACATCTCACAAGTGACTACAACGATGTTTATTAGCTTATCTCATGAAGTCAAATGCACAACTAGCATATCAAGATGCAAATCAACATGAGAAAACATGGATTTTATCAAAAAAAAATCTTCATGCACTTTGGAATCTTCACAATATCTTTAAAATAATGTCAATAAGTACATACCAAACATATAAGGTTCATGCAATTCATACTTTATGCAAAACTCTATTCATGAACAAGATTACTAAAAATTCATTAGTTTCAATGTTCAAGCAAAAATAGAAGGACAATGTAGAACATATCTACAACCTTACTACTCCATCACCATCCCCCACTTAGGGTAAACGCAATTAAGAGCAACTTAACCCAACCTTAAGAGGATCATAACTTAACACCCTTCATTTTCGATACCACGTTTAACATATCCAGGGAGCACCCTCTAGAAGTAGCATCGCATACTTTACCTATCGCAGGTCTTATACAAGCCCATAGTTATCATTCATCGCATTTGTCATTGTAAATTTAGCGGAAAATTTAAAACTTTTCACAGCACTTCATATGCGAGCAACTTCACTTCATATATACTCAAAATATCATATTACATACTCAAACTCTAAGTCTCTTTGTCATCTTAGACTCAACAACATTAGAGTACATTAGGTACACGACCCTTAAAACATAATCATAAGTGTACAACATTATCAAACTTTACAGTAAACATAAGTAGGGAATCCTTGGAACTTAAGGACCCCTTTCCTTGAGCTTGGGAATCACATATCAAGCTCCTCAATAGTATAGAGATCCTTTAAGCATCCATAACCTACACTTTGTGTAAAAAGTAGAGAAGAATGGGATTAGTACAAGAATGCACTATGTATGACGATCATGCAAAAATATGCATTTAAAAGGGACATTTTCTTGAAAAGATACTTCATGCCTTTTTGAGTAAATCTTCATAAAACTTTTATACAATTGCAATTATATCATTCACATACATCATATAGACATATTCAAAGGCCAAACATCATATAAAATCACATATAGAATTTAAAGCACATTTGAGGTCACTTTACAGTGAGCTCTTTTCACCTTACAGTGAACTATTATCCTTTACAGTGAACATCTTTTCTTATACTCATTAACTTTCCATGTAATTCTTTATTGATACTTGATGCAATGCATCACCTTAGGGCCACAAAGAAAGCATACATAGAAACTACATAAGCCAACACATACCATCATAGAAGCATAATACATCATAGACACATTTAAGTCAAGACTCTATTGACTCTACAGTAAGTTACCTCAATTTGCAGATCTATTCACTTCACTTCACATAAATCATTATAAGACCTTGTTCATGACTCCAATATTAGTCTACTAGTGCAATGTACATGTGAAGCCCCATAACACCACACATACTTAGTAAGCCCTTCATGGGACCACAAACCTTATCATTCAATTCATACATCAACATATTAAGTGAATACCACTCCATTCATGTCAACAATCTTCATCATATAGTCATTAAGACTCGGATAGTGCATATAAGAATCAGACCTGATCACATAGACTCATATCATGTACATCTTCATGACAAATAGACAAATACTATCATACCATGCATAAGAACATAATCATAATCATACACCTTAGATCACCTTCCTAGAACTTCCTAATGAGCTACTAGTACAATGTATAGATGGGTTCATTACTTCCACCTATCCTAAGTAACCTCCCTTAAGTCATCCTATTTAGGGTCTTAGTCATTTACTTCCATTGTCCATTTTACTTCAGTGAAACTATAGCCTTAACCGACTAAGACCATGGATGAAACATGGAATTTGGTGTTGTAGAGCCTTACACCAATGGAAGGTGTTCTACTTAGCCAAAGTAGAATCTTAACATACATCCTAGCATCCAAAGTGAATTCACTTTGCTAGATCCTATGTGGCAAGCATAGTTTATCGAACTAAGAGATAGGTATGATCCCTCTACATGCCATTTGGCAATTAGGGCCTCCTCTCATGAGAAAACATGGATGAACCTTCCTCAAAGGGAAGCCACCACCTCATGTGGATCTATCGGTGAGTATTCCTCTAAGGGAAGTCAACACTCTATAAGGAACAAATGGTGAATCTCCTCCAAGGGAAGTCAACACCTCTCATTGTCAAGTTCACTCGGTACTAAGCTAAGTTCCCTTTGTTTAAAAGCCTTTGTTAACATTTTTCATAAAAATAGGCTTAGGATATTGATTTCCTTATATGCTTATAGCATTTTGAAGCACCTATCTAGGTTTAGAGTATTATTGGGCACACCTTTCAAGGCCCCTCTATTTACTAGATCATCATTGATGTGTGTGTGTATACATATATGTGTGCAAACCTTTAACATAACACATTAAGGTCACACATGTTCATGCATTCATATTCATACACAGAGAAACCAAAAGTAGAAACTAGCCTATCAAGGCACACATGTGCAATGCATAGGAAAAGTCTCATACCCTTGCCCATACTAGTACACCTATCAAGTCACCCTAGTTAAGGAAACGCATACCATACTTTAATTCATAGACATAATCTTAACATGCATAGTAGTAGACACTAGTGAATATGAGAACTACCTTTCATTTAGACACCATGTCCTATACTACTTGTAAGCATGCATAATGTGCGAGTGTGTGTGTACATTGGTCAACATGATCACACAATGGCTATCCAAAAAATCTTGAGGCATCCACCCTCTTAAGACCATAATGCACAACAAAGCATAGACCACACAACACCATTTAGCATAGGAGGCAAGACAATCTTCACATTACATCCAACACTCCTAACCTTAGCTATTCACACATTCACATAGGGATACATGGGTAGGGGTCATCAATCCTTAATACTTAATTAATGTCAACACCTACACATGATCTTTCATAACTATTTACACGCTCATAATAATAGTAACATAACCTAGATTCACAACTAAAGTTGAAGACTAGGCACAAGTTACACATAAGGTGATCATAATAACCACTCATTCATATATTCATTAATTTGCCTTAAGGCCATGGTCAACACATATATAATAACAATAAAGTAAACACCGCCACCATAAGTGGACCATACCACACAATGCCATACAAGGCTTCATCAACATTACTATAAAGAAGTACAGAAGCAGAAAAATAGAAGAGTAGAGTAATTCTTACCAATCCTTTAGCCTTTGGTCATCGTTGACCATTACTACTCTTTCATCAATAATTAAAGTACAGAGAAGTATATAAAGTACCATAATCATAAAAGAAACCATCAACAAGTCGCAACAAGATCATATTACAATCTAATACAATACATCACATATATACTAGCAAGTAGAAGAACATAGATCTTTGACCCAATTTACTTTCATTGATCATCAATAACAATTCATCAACAATACACATGTAGGGCAGTAGCTAAAAATATCCTTACTCAAACGAAATCATGCTTCATCTACCCTAACATTTAGATCATGTCATATGCACTACAACATTCACTTTATAGGCTAGAAGAATCTATATCAATCTTTACCAATTCAATGGTTATCTATTCATGTTAGATAAATTATACCTAATTATCATCAGATTATACATATAGGAGGTAGCTAAGGACAATTAACCATGATCGAGTCACAAGACAACCAACCTAACTTCAAGATCACAAGTTCCACTTGATAGACTAGAAGTACTTAGATAAACTCATATTAATCCTTCTTCACCTTGATCATACACGATTTTATAATTACAATTCAATTATAATATTAACCTTAGGCAGTAGATACAAGACTCTCAACATACTCGAAATGCACTTTTATACAATTAAGGACCAATGTTACAATGATCACATTGATACTAGACTAAGCATGCTCAAATCTTCATAGATTGATACACATGTATCCTTCATCATCAATTCATCATTAATTCATGTAAATAACAGTTTATATAGACAATTCAATGTAAGAGAATCGCAATTCAACAATTAACAAGCCATGATCACAAATCCCATGCAAGGGCTAGATCGATTTTGGGAAGGGACATGGGTTCATAATGCAATTGGATTGAAAATCAAGTTAAAACCAATACATTAACATCAATTCATCATGATTAAGCCATTAAAAACCTTTTTAGAAGGAACACATGGCTAGATTGAATAAGAAGAGATTTGATCATGAAGCTTCTTTGAAAAACATTGAGATTAACTCTCCAAGTGAAAGGTTACTAAGAGACGAAGGATCACCATACCTTTATATTCATGAAAACCTTTAAAACATGATGAAGAAACCATAGGAATCCAAGATCCAAGCTGTTCTTGAGCTTCACCAACAATGGATGTTTCTAGGGAGAATTGGTTTGGGAGGGAAAGTCTATCTTGTGTGAATGGGATTGGGAATGGGTTGATCACGTTTTTGATCACTTATATACACCCAAAAATAGATAAATAAATAAAATAAGGTCAGGTTAGGACGTGGGGTGAATTTATCATTCGCCCCTTTAATGAGCAGTGCGCAGGCAGTGACGCACCAGCCTACATCGATGGACCACCATCGACGGCCGGTAGGTCCATCGACGGGCCGTTTGTGGCTTCAGTCGATTGGACCTTGGCCTCTTCTTGGGTTGAGACTCTCCCAGTCTAAGTGTCTATCGACGAGACCTCACCAACGCTCTGGTTGTCAACCAACTGGGCGTTGTTTGGTCCAGTCGATTGACACAGCCAAGGCAGTGTCTCAACAGCGCTTGGGTCTTTCTTGTGGGCCCTTTTGCGAGGCCCTTGGGAAGTCGTACCTAGACGTTTCCAACGTAAATATGTACATTTACAATTCAAGGACATCCCATGCAAGTTTTACCCAAAATGAATACATAAAACACGTCCAAACATGATAGGCCCCATCAAGACATTCTTGAACATCTCAAGGGCTAACTTTTGAACGTCTTAGACGCTCTTGGACGTTTGACCTCCAAACTTCACAAATCTACATATACAGCCTATAAATATCATTATAACTCATTTTAAGACTTCATAAGCTCATGACATAGTTTAAAACACATAAAAGCATCTATGGCCCCTTCGGCGACTAGTCGTCGAACGTCTTGGTCGTCCCTTGACGTTTGACTTCCAAATCACCTCAAAATTTACACACTGCCTCAATAAAATATTATAAATCATTTTAGGACCTTATAATCTTAAGGAAACATGTTAGGCTCTAGACATACTAACTCATTTTGGCAGTCTTACACCTAAGAACACCATCCCCCCGGGTGAATGACTCATTGAACTTACCAAGTACCGATTCTTTCAACTCCATAAATAGAGGATAAAGATGTTTATCAGACTTAACCTCAACCACTAATAATGAGCGGAGTTATGATGGACTATAAAACCACCAATTGGAGAATCTTCTAATCGCACACCTAAACGAGCCAACCTATGAACTTCTTTCATAAGTTCGTTCTTCTCTTCTTCCACATGAGACACACTACCCATAGTCATACGACTCAAAGCATCCGCAACCACATTGGCCTTGCCGGGGTGGTAAAGGACACTCATGTCATAGTCTTTCAAAAGTTCTAACCATCTTTTCTTTTGGAGATTCAACTCCTTTTGTGTAAACACATATTGAAGACTTTTATGGTCAGTAAATACATCAACATGAACACCATAAAAATAATGTCTCCATATTTTCAAGGCAAAAACTACAGCCGCTAACTCAAGATCATGAGTCAAATAATTCTTCTCATGAACTTTGAGTTTCCTAGAGGCATAAGCTATCACTTTGCCATGGTGCATGTGGACACATCCCAAGCCCACTCGGGAAGCATCACAGTACACTACAAAGCCTTCATTACCCTCCAGTAAAGTCAACACCGGAGCGGAGGTAAGCTTATCTTTCAATTCTTGAAAACCTTTTTCACAAGCTTCCGACCACTCAAACTTCACCTTCTTTTGGGTCAAAGCTGTCAAAGGAGAAACAATGGACGAAAATCCATCAACAAACCTTCTATAGTACACGGCTAGACCCAAGAAACTCCTTATGTTTGTAGGAGTCAAAGGTCTAGGCCAATTTCTTACAACATCCGTCTTCTTCGGATTAACCTATACACCCTCACCAGAAATAACATGGCCAAGAAAAGCAACTGACCTCAATCAAAATTCACACTTGCAAAAGTTTGCATAAAGTTTGTGTTCTTTGAGGACTTGCAAGGCCAACCTCAAGTGAATCTCATGCTCATTTTCATTTTTGGAGTATATCAAAATATCATCAATGAACACAATCACAAATGAGTTGAGGTAATCTCGGAAAACTCTATTCATTAGGTCCATAAACGCCGTAGGGGCATTTGTTAACCCAAAAGACATCACTAGGAATTCATAGTGACCATATCTAGTTCAGAAAGTTTTTTTGGCAACATCTTCACCTCTCACCCTATGTTGGTGATATCCCGACCTTAATTCAATGTTGGAAAAGTATCTAGCACCTTGGAGTTGATCAAAGTTATCATCAATCTGAGGGACATGATACTTGTTCTTTATGGTGACCTTATTGAGTTGACGTTAATCAATGCACATTCTTAGGGACCCATCCTTCTTCTTCACAAACAAGTCCGGAGCACCCCATGGAGACATACTAGGTTGAATGAAACCCTTGTCTAGTAAATCTTTGAGTTGGAGCTTCAACTCTTTCAATTCATCCGGAGCCATCCGATATGGAGGAATTGAAATGGGATTCGTATCAGGTAACAAGTAAATGCCAAAGTTAATTTCCCATTCCGGAGGAACTCCTAGAAGGTCATTAGGAAAAACATTTGGATATTACCTCATTATGGGAATCACCTAATAGAAGGAGATTCACATTCTAGGTCCTTAACCCTCACTACATGGTATAGACAACCTTGGCTATCATCTTACAATACTACAACAAAGAAATGATTTGACCCCTTGGCATAGAATTTCCCCCCTTCCACTCTAAAGTGGGTTCATTTAGGAATTGAAACTTCACTACCCTCGTTCTACAATCTATGGAAGGAAAAACATCATGAAGCCAATCCATACCCAAAATGATATCAAAATCAATCATGTAAAGTTCTACCAAATCAACAAGAGTAACTCTATTGGATAGCACGACAGGACATTTCCTATAGACTCTTTGCAACAACATAGTCACCCATTGGGGTACAAACCGAAAAGGGTTCAATAAAAACATCGACATGTACATCAAACTTCCTAGCTACCAAAGGTGTAACAAAAGAAAGAGTAGAACTTGGATCAATCAAAGCATAAACATTAACAGAGAAAACTTGTAACATACCCGTCACAACATCGGGAGAGTTCTCTTGTTTACCCCTAGCCTTGAGTGCATAAAAACGGTTCCTTTTGGATCTTCAGAGCTAGGAACGCTTGCTTGATCTTGGAAATTCCCCTATACCTGACTCTTAACATTAGGAAAATCTTTCACCATATTACCACCTTTGCCACAACCATAGTAACTATTAGTTGCAACAAGGCATTCACCCACATGTTTCTTACCACACTTACCACAAGTTGCTCTTTCTCTTTGTGGATCAATATTTCTCCCCTTTTGAGGTTTAGGGTTAGACACCTATCATTGCGAATCTTGGAGTAATTTGAAGGAAACTGGTTTGAAAACGTCTTCTTGAACTTAGGCTTGTCTTGAATGTCAAGCCTACTCTTGGAATAACCACATTCAAAAGACCTTGCCTTCTTAGATTCCCTATTTCTCTTCCTTAGACGACTCTCCTCAACCTGTTGAGCATGAAACATCAACCTAGAAAGATCCATATTGTCATGAGGCATGGCTGCACGATATTCTTCTTCACGTTCTTCGGACACGCCCATTACATAATGGCTCACCTCATCCCTATAATTGGAAACCAAAGAGGAATCATATTTGGACAAGTTAATAAACTTTAAGGAGTATTCCTTAACACTCATACCTCCTTGACGAAGGTTGATAAACTCCTCTACCCTAGCTTCTGTTTACTCTTAAGAATCTGTCAAGAAAGGCCTTTCTGAAGATCTCCCAAGCTACGAGATCACCTGCTACAGCCCTACTATACTTCAACTATTGTACCACGTCTGAGCCACGTCTTTGATTTGATAGGCAGCAAGCTCATCCTTTTTAGTAGTACTCACCCCCATGGGAAACAAGACCTTATAGACCTCATCAAAGAGGGTGTTCATCAACTTTTGATCCAAAGAACATGGGAGGATTTATCCTCGTAGAATCTCTCAAACGGATAGGCATAGTACTAGCATGTTAGTTTTCTCGAGGAACAACCTCCCTGTTAGCTTGTGCAGTCATGGCTTGAGCTTGAGTGCTGATGGCTTGGGCCATTTCGAGCAGGGCTGCCCTCACCTCACCATCCTTCATGGCCGGAGGATTGAGCGGAACTTGTTCATTTCCAGCAGCTTGAACTTGAGGAGGAACTCGATTGCCTTGGGCAGTAGCTCCCACATTCGCAATCCCTTCTCCTACTCTTCTCGCATCTGTCCTTCTTGTGTTCATCGCCTATAACCACAAGAAATGGATTAGATGCTAAAAGACATATAGTTTCAAAACTCTAGAGGCACGACATAGGATTACAAAGAAAAGAGAATTTTCCTAATCATCACATAGCCTCTCATTCATAATTGTGGCGCGCTTCACAACCATGAACAAGACACTATATAATGTGGATTAGTGATACATTTATCCTAAGGATTTCAACATCATGCTCTGAAACCAAGTTTGATACATTCGGAGAGCACCTCCCAGATGCAACCTTCATCTTCGTCCTCTCAGAGGACTCATACAAGCCCTTAGCATTCGTCATATCATGTCATCAGTTAAAAATACGGAAAATTTAAAACTTTTGCATACTATATGAAGTATACTTAGACGTAATGCTTAACATATATTGATGTAAACTTATACCTCTTATATAGAATCTTACTTAGGCTTCTCTTTTAACAACTTCAATAAACAATACGTAGCGATAGTCTAAAAGTTGTATCACATCAAAACCATCTAAAGAGTACGAGTTGGATATAGCCAATAAAATGTCAATATGCATTAATACAATAGAATCCAAAGAAAATAAAATGGAATAAATAGTATTCTTAAAAACTACTAAAGTCTTCATATGCTAGAATAATGAAAAGATAGCATCCCCGAACATGAGGACCTACCAACACTTGGAGGAAGAGTTCCAAGATTCTTCAATCGACCTTCTTAATTTTCAATGGTCGGAACCTAAATTTTAAGTACAGTAAAGTAAGGGATTAGTACGCCACATGTACTAATTATGGGTATATGCACATAAACATTTAATGACATGCATGAAAAAGGACCATTTCTTTAGAAAGAATTCTAAGTCGTTTGAAAAACATTAATGGACATACAAGAGAGCATATACAAGATAAGCATCAGAACAACATAAAACATAATCATAGCCAAAGACATATCATCATAAAGTCATATTAACATTTCATGTTCATTAGATGATTTAAACATAACATACAAAACACTTACCAATAATCCCATCCCAAGCTTACAAGTGCAATGATCATGTGAAGACCTATAACCGCAAATAATCAAGTAAACAAGATAGGAGACCATAGGTAATGTCTTGCTTCATACATCTTATAACATAAGTAGTCATCACCACATATAGAAACATAGACCAATAACATGTTCATCAACATAGCCAACATCATATAAGCACAATATCATATATCATAAGCATTATACATTTCATATTATCCTCATACATGAGAAGAATCTCTTAGGACTTCCCTTAGAGTCAATTTGTGCAATGTCTATGTAAAGTCCCATACCCCTACCTATACTAAGTAGACTCGTCGAGTCACCCTAGTCAATGTCCATTTACTAGTCTTTAATTTTAATTGAGGGAACAATTGCCTTAACTGACATTAGACCAATTGAGATAAACATGGAATACAGTTTCATGAAACCCCACACTGAAAAAGGTGGTCTACCGGCCAAAGTAGAACCAAAACATGAACATAGCATTCTAGGTGGATCCACTAGCTAGTATTCCTATGGAGAAAACATAGTTCAAGAACTAGTAGATATATATTAGAGACCCATAGTTCCACATTACATGGCAACCTCTATCTCATTAGAGTCATTGTCAACCTACCTTCAAACTAGGGAAGGGACACCTCTCATATCTAGTTCACTCTGTGCTAAGATATAGTCACGTTTTGAATAACCTTTAAGTCATCATTTATTCATAAATCTTATCATAAGTCATAGGAGATTAACTCCTTGAATAAACATGATAATAAGCTCTTTAGGTTTAGATGAGAATTTCTTTTCATCACAACCCTTCGTTTGTGAGATTAACATATCATAATCATATTGTGTAAGGCATACAAGAGGAGATCATAAACTTGCATTATCGTATCCTTACCATGATTCCACTTTTAACATGTTCATAGGCGAAAATATATACATAGAAACATCATACATACTTCAAGTGCAAAACCACATCATTTATAGGCATACATCGACATAAATAGAGAAATTATGATTTTAGAAAACTTACCTATTGCTTCCAAGAATCTTCATCAAGAACTTATATTCAATTTACATCAATCTTCCAACAACATAGTGAAATACTCAATAACAATATCAATAGTAACCCTTCCAGTCATATACAAGACCAATTCATAGTTAAGGATAAGGGAAAAGGATCATTAAGGAGTTCATTAAAGCTATAGTTCCAAGCCCAACGTTTTCATGTCATCAAGTGATAGATATAACCTAATAAAAACCATTATTTAGAGAATGAACATGCTTCACACGAAAATTTAAACATTACAAACCAATTACCCAACATTACATACTTAATCAACCATAGAAAATAATTATTCTTCATCATTAGTCATAAATCTTGAGTTAGAAAAACCCGTTTTGTAGAATAAAAAACCTAGAAGTTGAATTCTTGAAAATCATATTTGAAAGAACCTCTTGGGGAATCCCAAGAGTGAAGAACCCATACCTTATTGATGATAATTCAATGAATATTGAAAGAAAATCTTGAACTCTTCGTGTTCTTCCCCAAGCATTTCTTGTTCTTCAATGAAGTTTGAAAAGAGAGAGTTCTGAGAGAGATGAGAGGGAATTTGTTTATTCCGATTTGAAGTGCGTAAAAGTGTCTAAAACTGACCTAAAACCAGTTTAAACTCTTCCCCCTAAAATACCCAAAAGACCCCTCACTTAAATGGGTCTTTTTGTGAAGTTAAATTGACTTAAAAACGAAGCGGATGAATCTTGGAAGTTGCTGCGTGTCGCGGGGTAAATTTCACATTTATTTTTGAAAATACGGGTTGAGGCAGTAAGCCCCGTGGAGGCTCAGTGTCGTGAGGCAAATTTTGGGCCTCCACGTGTTGGTTGCGCGTAGGCTGCTTTGGCAGCCTACTCGCCCATGTTCGGGTCCTCCTCAAGGACCTTTCGGGTGGTCCTTGGGGTGTAGTTACCGGATGTTTGGACCCTTTGTACTGCATATTACCTATTTTGGACTTCATTTGACACTCCCAAACCTTCGCCAAACATAGGGACGTCTACTAGTTCAAATTACCTAGTTTCCGGACGTCATGGTCTTTATTTGTTTGGCTCTAACCTTTTCCAATTGCGTTTAATACATTAATAAAGGTCTGGAACATCATATTAATAATTATTTAGTAGGTGAAGCTCTAGTATAAGTCATGGAATTTTTGGAGTGTTAAAATTTTTTTAAGACATCAGATATCTCTAAGAAGGTTTTTAGGACTTGTTATCGGCACTATAAAGTTTTAGTGATGTCGTTGGGTTTGACTACTTCCCTTGAAGTGTTCATGGAGTTGATGAACAATGTATTTCGGCCTTATCTATATGTCTTAGTGGTAATGTTCATTTATTACATCTTGGTTTACTTCAATACTAAGGAGGATCATGATCTAAAATTGAGGATAGTACTCTTATGATTGAGGGAAGAGAAGCTTTATGACAAATTCTGAAACTGCTAGTTTTGGCTTGATTATGTGAAATATTTGGGACACATGGTGTCCAAGGAGGATATATGGGAAGATCCATCCCAGATTGACATAGTTAGAGGTTGGACCATACCCACATAAACTACTGAGATTTGGAGTTTTGTAAGACATGTAGGCAACTAAAAACAATTTCTTCTAAGCTTCTCCATTATTGCATCTCCATTGACTAGATTAACTTTAAAGAGTGTGAGCTTCCAGTGGTGTGATGAGTGAAAGGAGAGGTTTCCAATAATTATTAAAATGATTTTTCCGGACCCAAAATAATGTAATAAAGTTTATTTAGAAGTATTAGAGCCTAAACGTCAAAGGAAGACCCTGACGTCCGAAGACTAGCAAAATTGAACTAGTAGACGTCCTTAGGTTTGGAAGTGTCATATAAAGTCTAAATTATGTAAAAAGACTTTAAATAGATAAAATAATGTCTATTGGGTCAAAAAATCTACTTACGACTCCCCAACGACCACCCGAAGGGTCCTTGAGGAGGACCCAAACATCGGCTAGGAGGCTGCCAAAGAAGCCCGCGATCAGCCAAGAAATGGAGATCACCACGCATCGCTCCCTCAACACTTGGCAGGCAAAAAGTTCCTCGCAACACGGGGACTTCAAGAGGATCACTTACTCAAGCCGTATTTAAGAAAATAGATCTGGAAGTGCCCCCGCGACGCGCAGCCACATCCCACATATGATCGCGTCGTTTTTTAAGTCAATTTGACTTCACAAAAAGACCCAATGAAATGAGGGGTATTTTGGGTAATTTAGGGGGTGACTATATATTCATTGAGTTTCAGTTTTAAGTCTTTTTTAACCGCCCAAATCAATTCACCAAATCTCTCTCACTTCTCTCTAAACTCTCTCTCTACTCAACCTCCATTGAAGAGCATTGGAAGCTTGGAGAAGAAGACCAAGTTCTCAACTTTTATTCTTAAATTCATGGATAAAGTCTTAATTAAGGTAGTATTCTTCACTCTAAGGATTCGTTTCACTAAGAGGTCCATTTAAAGTTGATTTCTAAATCTCCTAAAAATAAGAGTTTTCTCTAAACATGGGTTTCTTTCTAAACTTTAAATTGGTGATCAATTATGAAGAATTACGATTAATTAGGATTGTTTATGAGTATAATAATTGTTAATTTATGTTATTTGATTCATATTTCATTGGATTCACGTTCTTCCCTGAATTCTCTAAATCATAGATCTGGATTGATAAACTGCTTGAAGATGATGAGGTAATAAGTTGATATATTTGTGTTGGTGGTATTGTTTTTTAATGGACTGACTTGTATCATGTTTTGATTGGGTTTTTGATCTAGTTCTTGAAGAACCCATGAATGACACTTTTTCCCTAAGCCTAGCTATGAATTGGACTTGCAGATGACTAGCGATGTTAGAATTAATTATGTTATCGTTTAATTCATTATTATATGATGATGATGAGTGAACTAATGGATGAATATTATAGAATTGAGGATATGATCTTTAATAGGTTTTGGAAGCTATTGGTAAGACCTTTGATGATTATGAGTTCTCTACTACAATGATGATGGTTTATTCTTGATGATAATATTCAATTGAAGTAAGGTATGTGATTAGAACAAGAAAATGATGATATGATCAATATGATGGCATGTTATGGATATGTTGGATTGTGAGATCTTGATAGGGGGATTATCATGAAAGGTTGAATGTGATTCTCTTGTGTGCCTGATTATTATATGACTATTATGTGATGATCTCACTAATGAAGGGTTGTGATAAAAGGAAATTCTCATGTAATACCTAACGAGCTAATGACATGATTATAGGAGGGGTTAGTCTCCTATGGCCTATATTAAGATATGATGATTAAGGAAGGCTAAAGACATTTCACAAATGGACTTTAGCTTAAAACTGAGCGAACTAGATATGAGAGGTATCCCTTCCCAATGAGGAAAGGTAGGTTCACAATGGTTCTCATGAGATGGAGACTATAATGCAATTGTGCATAAATAGGGTTGCCAATACATATCTCGTAGGTCCTTAACTATGTTTCCCCCATAATAAAAATAGCTACTGGATCTACTTAGAATGCTATGTTCATGTTTCGATTCTACCTTGGCAAGTAGAGCCCCTTCTTTCGATGTAGGGTTTCATGACACCGAATTCCATGATTAGCTCACATGATCTAATGTTGTTTAAGGTGATTGTTCCCGAAACTAAAATGAATGAATGAAAGTAATAAATATGGACTCTAACTAGGGTTACTTACGGGGTTCTACTTAGTATAGGTAAGGGTATGGCCCTTTACCTATGCATTGCACAAGTCGACCTTGTGGGGAGTCCTAGGAGGATGTTCTTATATACTTATGTTATGAATGAAATGCAAATGTTGTCTTTACATGATGTGGATCTTATATGACGTTGTCTTCATTTTTATGAACATGATATTGGTCTAAATTGCTATATATGATGATTACTACACATGATATGATGTTATATAAAATATAGACAATGCTTATGGTATCATTTTTAGTTACTTGATTATGCATGGGGCTTCACATGAGCATTGCACTTGTAGGCTTGGGATGAGATTGTTGGTAAAGGTCTTGTATGATTGGATGATATGAAGTCTAGTACGTGAGTTGTTGTTATGATTTTATGTTAAATGTATTCTTGCAGATGTGACCTTATGGTGATAATATTCATATTGATATGACTCTATGATGATATTGGTCTTGTGTTGGATATGAACTTTTCTTAAGTGAAATTATTACCATTGACTTGTATATGCTCTTGTATGTATGCATAAAAGGCTTTCAAAGTAACTTAGCATAGTTTTAAAGAAAATGTCCCTTTGTGCATGATTTAAAATTTGTGACTTGCATATATCCATACTTAGTACATGTGGTTTTTACTAACCCATATTCTTTATATTTTTAAAAATATGTAGGTTCGGGCCATTGAAGTTTAGGAGGCCATTTTGAAGAAAGACTTGGAACTTTTCCCAAGTTGTTGGTGAGTCCTCAAGTCCGAGGATGTTGTCATTCTTCTACTCTAGCTATGATGTTGCTTATGTCTAAGAACACTTTTTCTTTCCTTTATCATTTGAGACTATATGTGGCATATTGTATTGGTGTAAGGTCTATGCCCAACATTGTAATTCTCTATTAGATGGCTTAATGTGAGACTATTATTAGGCTATCATATGAATTGACTATATTGCATAAATGAAAAGTCTATGTACACTGCAATAAGCGAGGAGTCTATGTTAACTCCATATATGATAAGTGAGAAGTCTCTTTCACTATGTAAAAGCTTTAAATATTCCATATTTTCTCGACCTATGATATATGATGAAGTATGCTAAGGGCTAGTCTAAGTCCTCTTCGAGGATGAAGACATCGGTTACATATAGAGGGTGCTCTATGGTCGTGTCATTGCTTAAGTTAATGTGACATTATCTTTATGGGGTTCATTATGTGCTCTTCACGGATCATTAGAGTATTCAACACATCATTATTCAAAGTGATCTGAACTTGAGGCAATAGAGATGTCTTGAGATGTTGAAGGACTATGACATCACTATCTTAAATCATTTGTGAAAGTGAAATGTGGTGTATATTGCTTTGAGTAGGAAGATTTCTAGCATGATAGTTTCAACTATTAGTGTAGTGGATAGACCTTTAGTTAGAGGTGTTCAAAGGTTATCCAAGAGTCTTGTCCAATTTCAGATTTCTAAGGAGATGGGTGGTTTGATTTCTTTAATTGAAGCTCATTATTTCTAAGTTGAGCATATGCAAAAGCACTAGTTTGATGATGAGAAGATGTGTATCATTGAGACAAAGTGCTCAGAGGTGAAGCCAAATACGTAGTCCTTGATATTGATGGTGCCTTCAGGAATGGAGGTAGGACTTATGTCCCAAGAAAGGTGAGTTGGTTATATGTATTCTTGAGGATACCCATTGTTCTCGCTATTCTATTCATCCAGAAGTAGTAAAGATGTATCATGAACTGAGCTAGCATTACTAGTGATGTGCAAGAAGAACGAAATGGTAGACTTTATTTGTAGGTGCTTGAATTCCAATAAGTAAAATGTGAGCACCATCATTCTGGAGTCTTATCTCAGAGGATGTCAATTCATCTTGGAAGTGGGAATGTATTACAGTGGATTATGTTTTGGGTTTTCCTATCACAATGGGTGGGTATGACTCCCTTTTGGTGGTTTTTAATAGGATTACCCAGTCTACCCAATTCATCCCAGATAATGTGAAGTATACGACAGAGAAGTTAACTGAATTTTATATTACTCGGATTGTGCAACTACTTGGAGTCCTAGTTTCTATTATCTTTGATCGATGATCCTTGTCGACATCACATTTTTGGAAGGCATTATATGATGGCTTTAGTACTCAGTAGATATGAATACAACCTTTCACCCTCATATAGATGGTCAGTCCAAGGGGAAAATTCAGTTATTAGAGGATATGCTCCAAGCTTGTGTGATTGATTTTGGATCTAGACGAAATCAAAATTTTCCCTTGGTAGAGTTTTCCTACCACTACATGGATCACTCCAATATTAAGATGTCTATTTTTTAGGGTTTGTATGGAAGATGGTGTAGATCTCCAATCACTTTGTTAGATTTAGTTTACATGGAATCTTTGGATACAGACTTGCCTAGAGATTCTATAGAGTAGGTCCATGTGATTCAAAAGAGTATTCGACAGATGACAATAGATAAAAGAGCTATGAAAACCTGACAGTCAAAGACCTTATGTTTATAGAAGGTGAGTGTCACCTATGAAGGGTGTGATGAGGTTTAAAAAATGGGAAAGCTTAGCCCTAGATTTATTGGTCCTTTTTTAGACTTTTAGCCGAGTAGGGAGGTGCCTATAAGTTGTCCTTGTCACCTAGCTTGTCAGTTTTTCATCCTGTGTTTTATGTCTCTATGCTTTGAAAGTACATGTCAAATAAGTCCCATGTTCTTTTTCTTTATTTAGTTAAGTTGAGTCCAATCTTATCTTCGGAGGAGGAGCCTATAAGTATTTTGGACAGGCAAGTCCAAATGCTTAAGAATAATGAAATTGCATCAATTATGTTGTAGTAGAATCATCGTGAATCTCTAAGGCGACATGGGAGATGGATTAGATATGCATAATAGATATCCTCATCTCTAGAAGTCTCTAGGTAGATTCGTGTGCTTTATGTTCAAGGATGAACATTTTTTTATGGGGGATAATGTTAATACCCGGTTAGTCATTCTTAAGAATTACCATTTTGGCCCCTCCCAATATTAATCCCGAGTTGTTTCCAATTGAGTTTCAGAAGTTGGTTTCGAACTTTGGGTTTGAAATTCAGAATTTTTGTAAGTTCTGAGTTTGAAAGACTTAAGTTTCTTAAAAGTGGTTTTCAGAGTTTCTTTTGGAGTTTTGAGTGTTGGAATATAATTTATTCGATTCCATTAATTTCGGGTGTGGAAATATGTTTGTATGAGATGGTGATTTTAGATTTGGAGTCTCTTTTGAGAATTTGAGGTCCTAAGTTGTGAAATTGCTGATACGTATTCTTTCTGTTGATTTTTTGTTAAAATTCAGGGTTCGGACGCTTAGATTTTGAATTTCATGAGTTCTGTTGGATATAGGGGATGATTTTAGGTCTAGGAGAACTCTTTGATTAATTTTTAGGGTCTTAATCTTGTTTTAACCTTTTAAGGCATGTGTTAGATTTTTGTGGTTTTCAAAGTTGTCGAGTGTTACGACCCTCAAAATAAAATAGGTCAAAATAGAACTTCACATGTGTTTCATAAGTTATTAATGAAGTTAAAATTATGTATTTTAGCATTAGAAGTCAGTTGATGAAGTTTGGAAGTCAAACATCAAGGGACGACCAAGGCATTCATTTCCTAGCCTTGTGTGCACGCTAGTGTGTCCTTGATTTTGGTGCATGTTTTTAGGTAGTGTTTTGTGTCTAAAACCGGTGGGTATGACCCTATAACCTATAGTGACATACCTAGGGTTAAAACATTTGAGTACAACTCCTTGGAGACAAACCTAAGGATCCTCAAGGAGGACCCAAATGTTGGAGAAGGAAGCTGTCGGGCAGCCAAGATGTGGAGCCAAGAACGAGTCGCTCCATGATGGGAAACATTTTCCCTGCGATGCGGGGCCAACACGAACCCTTCTTTACCAAAAGAATTTCTTGGACGAAGATATGGAGGTGACCCCGCGACGCGCAGCCAAGTCCCAGATTTAGCATCGTTTTAAGTCAAATTAGACTTTGAAAAAAGGGTCCAATTAGTGTAGGGGTATTTTGGGAACTTTGGGGATTATTTGTGGACGGTTTTAGGTCACTTTAAACCCCATTTCACCCATCAAATCAAACCCACAAGTTCAAATAAAAAATCTCTCCAAAACCTTTTTTCCAAAAACCTCTATTTTCAAAAAGCTTCAAGCTCCAAGGAAGAAGGTCAGTTCTTCAAGTTTCTTCACCAAATTCCGTGGATTTCTTCATTTTGAAGTATGGTAGTTCATCCTTAAACCATCTTTCATTCAAGGAGCCATTTCCAAGAATTTTCAAAAAAGGTTTTCAAACTCCAATTTCTTCTATCGTTGACTCTAAGCATTGGTCTTTGCATAAAACGTTTTAATGATTGGAATATGTTGTTTTTAGTTTTAGTTGATGATTTTGATTTCAAAACCCCAATGAACCCATAATCATGCATATTATCAACTTTTGGCTTATAAAGTGGGTTTGTTGATCTTATCTAGATAATGTTAGAATTGAGTTTCTTATGTTGTACTTTGAATTAGCTACTGCCTATTCATGCTTTATTATGTTTTTTTGTGAAATATTTAGAAAATGTCGTAAAATCTTTGATGATGGGTAAGTTGTTCTATCTTTTTTAGTTTTCATTGAAATGATCTTGAGCGATATGGTCCAGCTTTGGTGGCGGTGTTACTTGGAATACACGAGTATAATATATATATATATATATATATATATATATGTGTGTGTGTGTGTGTGTGTGTGTGTGTGTTTGTGTGTGTGTGTGTTTGTGTATTGTGAGTATGGCCTTGAAGGCATAATGAAGTATGAGTATATGTGAAACATGCTAGTGTGCGAATTATGATGGGTGTAGGTATGAGCATGTTTATAAGTCAAGTCATGTATTATGATGATTATGTGAAAGATGCGTTCAGATGTACTCACACACACTTTGAATGTATGAATGAAGTTATGAATGAAATGAGGAATATGTAGGGTAGACACTCTTCGTGAGTAGATATGAAGTGTCTATACTATCCCTACTATTCCTATAGTATGAAAAGGGGGATTTTGAGGTGAACACTCTTCGTGAGTTGAGATGAAGTGTTTAGTAGAAACCTCACTATTCCCAAAAGATTTGTAGATAGGTTGGAAGTTGGATACCCTTCGTGAGTTGAGATGTGGTGTTCAAAGTAACCTCCAGGGATAAGTACTCTCCGTTAGTTGAGATGTGGTGCTAAATAGTTATCCATTAACCTATAGTCAATGAATGTTTAAGACTCTATGGGGGAGTTATGCTTAGCACCGAGAGGATTTGAAGAAGGGGTGGGTACACTTTGTGAGTTGAGATGTTGTATCCAATATACCTCTTAAGATGAGTACTCCTCATTAGTAGAGAATGTGTTACTTAGTAGGAATCTCCGTATCCCTTAATTTTACGCACGCATAGGTGTTGATATTGGAGATTCCATGTAAAGGCTAAATACAATGACCCTACCTTAAGAAATTAGGGATCTCTCATCCGATAGGGGTTAATACTAGGATTTCATGTCTAGCTCTCATGGTCTATGTCGGTGAAATCTAGCCCCCACAAATGAATGTAACTGAACTAAGTCTTCTTAAAGGTGTACTACTTTGGGTAGGTGGTGATATGGGACACTATATATCCATTGCACAAGTAGACATTTGGAGGGAGTCATTGTGTGTCCTTGTATGAAATGTATGAATGGGTCATCATATGATATAAATGAAGCAATGTGACTTGATGTCTAATGTATGTTGATGTTATGTAATATATGATGAAAGTTATGTATATGATGAATGTGAGGTGCCTAATCGAAGGGAATTCTCAAGGAGCACTAAGGTGGGAGTAGTAGTATGCGATGCTACTTTCACATTGCACCAAGTCTAACTTGAGGGTTGCCTTGAAGGATGGTTCTTATGTGAAGTTCCTAAGTATATGCATGTTTCTCTAGTGTCTTTAGTATTGAATGTTGACTTGTCAAATGAAATGAATTATTCTTATCTTTAGTAGTTTTAAGGATCACTTAGGTATGTATTGGAGAGGTTGTATGGGCAATCTCTTCATGTCTTACATAGGTAAGCCTTAGGATAACTTTGGATAGGAGTAGTTCATGTGATATTTGGTTTCACTGTAAGTATGCTCTTATGTTGAAAAATATGAAAGTTTAACCTTATGTACTAAATGATGATTATAAGATGTTTCCTAACTTGATTCATGAAGGTTTTATCAAAATATCATGACTTGTATGTTTCTACTAAAATGTCCTCTTTTACATGTGTTTTTTTATAATGCCATAGTTGGGCAATATTTATACTCCATCAGTATAGGTTGAAGGCAAATGCAGGTTCCTAGAAGGCAGAGCTTGGGAAGTTGACTCTCTCAAGACATGGTATGTCCTCAGATATTCGAGGACATAGTTTAGATTTTTTTAATTCCTCTTTAAGACTTGTAACGACTTACTATGTATTTCTTCCAATGTAAAGGGTCGTGTCCCTAAGATATTTAAGATGTGTCTTTAAGTTGGCTTGTGACGACGTGACTCTTTTCGTAGTATTTTATAGAAGAAGTTTACTACTTATATTATTGTGAAATGTTTTAATTCAGCACTACTTTTCATATCTTATGTAATGAATGATAGCTAAGAGGCTTGTGCAAGACCTCCCTGAGGTCAAGTACGCCGTGTGAAGACTCGTGAGTGCTCCTTTCTCCTAGGTTGTACTTGCGGGTCGTAACATCGAGTCAAGGAGACCTGATTCTTGCTTTACGCTTTTGTGATAAACGACACAAGCCTAGAGTCCAAGTGTAAACAAATCAAAGTAAGTATAGTAACCGAACAAGGGGTTGGAATCGTGTCCCAAGGGAGCGGTAGTGAAAATAGTAGTTACACTAGAATTTCGTTCTAGTTAGTGGTATTCAAGACATTATCAAAGAAAAACAATACAAAATCAATTTGTGACACCAAATTGTCAAATATCGAGAAAGGGTTTCGTCACAAGTTGTAGAAAATGATTAAAATAAAGGGAGAATCAAGTATGGGGGAACGTTCTTGGGGTGCGACCGCAATATATGTTGACGTAAACCAATGGGTACTTGCTTTTGATAGGAAAATTTTCAAAATAATGGTAACTAGACTATGTTTTAGGTGAAAGTAAACTCCCTCTCGGGAAACTTACCACATATCAAATATGTTCCTCTCAGACACCCACTCATCTGATGAAGACTAGCCAACTTCTTATCCACACTTGCTCTTTCTCTGAAAGGTGCTTGGATACGAAGCAAAGGCTCACCCTCTCTGGATTTGCCTCTTGCAACCTCACCCTTTCAGACATCAATCTAGAGGTCTTCATTTCGCGGCCTCTCTCTTGAGCAAGCCAAAAAATACATAGGTGGTTTTGTTTTAGAAACTACTAAACCATTAATTTAAACCATAACTAGTAGGTGAAATCACCATTCAAATACATTTAATCCTATCAACAAGCAAGACTCAACAATACCATCAACACTTATTTGCTAAATCACACCCTAAGACTGGAGGTTTTTTGCAACATATCCAGTAATAATCAAATACACCTAAAGTTATAAAGAAATCAAATGGTTATAAGAAATTAAACCTTAATACAAGAAAGGAAGAATAATGGAGAAGACCCACTTCATATTTTAGGAAGAAGAACGTCTTTCTTCAAATCTCCCAAAAAACCGTCTCTAAACTTGAAAGAAAGTCTTACAAGATAAGTCCTAAAAGTGAAAATTATAATAATGTTCAGACTGTCTAATAATAATAAAGAGCTTAGTATTTATAGACTTCATCCGTTCGTCGAATTTAGTCGTGAATCGCAGAGTGATTCAGCGATTCGCCCTTTTTCTTGTTCGTCGTTGTTTGTTCTTTGCCTTCATTTTCTATGCATGTTGTAACATTGGGTGTAATAACTCTTCTTTACAAAACTATTTTATGAAGAGACAACTGTTTTTTTTCATCGCGTTCTTAATCCACTTCCTTTAGGTCTTCACATGTTGGAACAAGGGCGAAATGCAGTTCTTCTGCAGATCGACAACTATACTTGGCAAAGATCAGGCTTATGCTTCAGCTCTTTTTCATCCTTTTTGTTCCATTTTGCGCCTAAGTGTCCATGCTTACACTAAACTCAAAATACCTGAAACTCAAGAGTTTTCATCAGATATTTAGATAAAATAAGCAATTAAGGACACTACTTACATTAAAATAAAGCCCTAAATTAGTCAAATTCGAGGAATCATCAACACCCCCAACTTAATCTATTGCTTGTCCTCAAGTAAAACTCAAGTTTAACAGTTCAAAATAGGATGTCTGAAATAATGCTACAAAAGACTCAATCATGAACATATACAAAAATACTGATATTACTCATGGAGAGAGTATTTGTATACTCAAAGATTCAAGTAGTGACACTCCATTACAAAAGATTCTCATGCTCGTAATACTTGCTATTTAAGGAATTTCAAGCTCAACAAAAGTATCTAAATGGCTTCACAAAAAAATGATTCCATTTTCATGCGCAAAGTTCAATCAATTTAAGATCAGGAACCAGATGCAACACTCACACTCACTAAAAGGAACACAAAGCATATTTTCATCCATAGGTTTGCCCTTATTTTCCAATTGATATTTAGTTCGACTTACTCAAGATTACAAAGGTCTTTATAACGCTTGTAATGAGGCTGAGCGCAAAGTTCTGGTCATTTAGCCTCAGTGACTTTTTCCTCAATGAGATGTTACTTCCTCAAACTATCCCCCATCTTCCTTCCTCAATCTTTCGTCAAGCGATTCTAAGACTTCTCTTTATTCTTCTTCATGGATTACTTGGAAACCCGATTTCTTTTTGTATTTTTATTCCATGACTTTTCTTTTTAGGTCATTTCTTTCCTTTTTCTTTTCCTTTTCTTATCAAGAAGGTTTCAATTTTTCTACAATACCATGGGTTTGCGATTCTTGCCCTTCTTCACTTCTCATTTCCCTTCTTACCACACCCCCAACTTTGGATTTTGGTCTAAGTTGGCTATTCATTTAAATCACATAAAAAGAGGATTATAGGTGATGGATAACGTAAGGTCTAGGTTTCATCAAGGTTCTTACAAATAAAAGGTAAGGCTCAAGTGTGTTCAAAAGAGATTAATATGCTCACAGGCGGGCCACAAAAGAGGTATATGTCAAAGTTGGTTCACACTCTTTAAAACATCCTAAGATCATATCAAGAAGGCACCTTTCTAAATCAATCAGCCTAACTAGGAAAATTCTATGTTTTTACATAAAGGTTCAAGGTAAGTTCATCACACAAGGCATTGACACTTAAGTCAAACAAGAGTACACACTTTTGCTAGTGTCCAATGGTCATCATAAAATATTCAATTACATAAATTGCTAATCACCGCGAGATACAAAGAGTTCACATATTATATATGAAACTTCATATGTTCTCGTCGTAGCCGCACATTCATGATTTTTTATTGAGAGCACTATTTAAGTTACCGATATTGATCAAAATTGACACTTGAATTTTGTACAAGAACAACCACTTTCAACACAAGAGGTGGCACAATTTCAAAAATTACAATATTTGAAAAAAATTCGGAAGGGTCAAAAGTATTTTCAAATTAGTACCCCAAAAGAGAGCCATAAGCTCTACAAATCACAAAAACAGTTTTAAAACATAATTAAAAACAAGCAACCCGAATGTTCACAAAACACACAACTACAAGCGAAACAAGGTGGGCCTCACCCCACCATAAACAAAGTGTTTGTCCTCAAATACAACTAATAGTATTAAAGATATAAAAACAAGTAAGGCAAGGAGGAAGGTGAAGCAAAATCTTGTCTATGTGGTGTCTCCTATGGTCGGGGTATCAGTTCCCTGAGCGCTCACATTAAGAGTCGTAGTGTAAGAAACTGTAGTGGCTGTTGTGGACGTCTCAGTCTGCACTCTCTGTGTTTACAGCTTCACGATTGTCCCTACTAGATCTGACAGGTTTCAAAAGATGGGATGTTGTACTTGTGCTGCTATCATTTCCTTATCAGTCTCAACATCGTTATCAATAGTTGCTGCCTCTTTAGGTGCATCACGATCCTCTGCGGTTCTCATCAAGTCATTGAAGTCGACAGAATTCAGATAATCTACATCTGTTTGTAGACCTGTAACATTGGCTTGTAAAGCCGCAACCTCGAGCAGCCTCCCTTGTCAGTGCTCAAATGTTGCGACTCTTAAAGTCAATGCATTGATAGTGGTCTGGATAAGAGCAAGTGCATCGACTTTACCTCTCTCAGTCATCACTAGGACTGACTTCTCTAGTCTAGATGCCCGTGTCTCAAGTGATTTGTCTAGATGCCCAATCTTCAAAAGCATACTTGAGTGAAATTGTCTTGATGCCCGAATGTAGAAGCACCTAGATCCTGTGAAGAAGAAGAAGGAGTAGAGGTACTTGTGGGTATAGACGCTGGAGTGGGCACTATTATATCTACTCCTAGCATGTCAATATCAATCTCAAGAGTGGTGTCAGCTGGGGCTGCTCCTCTCTTGTTAGCTTCGTCACTACTGCAGTTTGCCTCAAACCACTGGATGACAATGACGGTTGAGGGGGTCATCTCACAATATACTGAGTCCGGATGCACTCCAGCTCGTCTACACAACTTGATCACCAGAACAAGAAAAGTTTGGGAAGTCTATTTCCATATGGCCCTTAACGCCATCTCTTGTGAAATTAGTAGACCCGGATCGATACTCCTACGATATAAGATGCTTCCAAGACAAGCTACCTTGGAAGACGCAGAACAGACTCGTTCTAAGATGCCATGATAGTGTTGTTGATGAAACTAAACCAAAATCTGGCAGGCACGTTCAAATACCTCTTCTTGATTGAAGCTCCAATCATATGTACCGTCCACTACTTCAGTTAATCCAGAGTTGATGCGATAAAAAGTCCCTCATCAGGAATTGTAGAATGCAACAACCTTTCCAATATAGCATTGATATGCTCCATGTAGAAATCCACCTTTGTGTCTCTGACCGTAAAAAACCTTGCTAGTCTGAATTCGTTTGCCAGCTTTTTTTTTTTACGACACATGTGCTCTATATGCTTCATAGAATTCCCAAACCCAAGTAGGTATATATGGACCTCAGGGTTTAGTGAACTTCTCAAACTGATGGAAGTGGAGTCTGTTCATAACCTCAGGATGTCTGTCTAGTCCCTCTATTGATAAAAGTTTTCCCCCTATAATTATCTGGGTCCCCTCTCCCCTAAACCTATTAAGCATATGATGTTGAGGCACGACAGGCGGTGGAGGTTCCACTGGAGGTGCTGGTGTTGGTTCTTGAGATGTCTAAGGAGGAATATGACTGAAGTTGTTCTGATTCGGGTGGATGAAGCCTGCTCCTAAGCTAGTTTTTCCGGTGGATAAGTGGCCAATCATCCTCGATTTCATCCACATCAGTATTCACCTCAGCGGCTAATATTTCATTGCCACTCTCTTGATTCTTTTGCCTCTTCTTTGTTGGAGTTCCTGGCCCTCTCTTTTCGGAGGATGTGAGCCTCCTTTGGTAATTTGTATGCCTACTGTATTTTTCCTTGGGAGTTGTATGTTTTCAATGGTGCATACCATATCTGTAATAATTCACTATTAGTCAAAATATCAATGATTGCTCAAACATCAAAATTTTGTAAACATGCTCACCGTTCAATTGGCTTAATCGCCGATCAACTTTGGCGGACTAGGTCTGGGAAATTACGTGATGGAAGGATCCACTTGGCGGATTGCCGACTACATTCGGCGGAGCCTGAGTTCTTCGCCAAATTTCAAAGTGAGTGCGGGTAGAAGGAAGTATATTAAGGGCGGTCTTAAAACGATAGGCTAACTGCCAAAGCATTCGGCGTGGTCGACTTAACTCGCCAAATGACACAACGTGCCCATTTTTAAATTGAACTCTCAAAACCTTCCTTACGATCTTTTAAAAAACAAAATCAAAGTTTGCAAACACGATACAAAATCCATACTTCACATCACCTCGGAGTTCTCAGAATTATTCCGATTTAAAAAAAATGGCCATTTAACTACAATTATCGTTAAGAAAGTAGTCACCCATTCCCTTAGTGGATAACTTTCGTTGTTTATCCCAAATGGTGGGTTACTTAGACTTCACCCAAATAACATGTCAACAATTAAGGAACACCTATTACAATTTCAAACAATATAAAGCACTACCATAAAGGCATTCAAATATTTAAGCATTTCATGCAACATTTTCAAACTAGCAAATAACATCAAAACACCTTAGTTTTATCAAATAGGCACATCACACATCATCCTAATACTATAATTGCGAATGAGTGCAAAAATGTTGAAAATGAATTTGAGGTTTTAGAGACTAACCTTTCATGTCGATAAGATATTTTTTGTGAAGCTAGGCAGCAAATAATCCAACCACAATCACTATTGACAAACTAATATACTAATGAATGACAAAAACCTAACAAAATAATACTTTTGGTGTGATTTTGGAGCGTTTGAAACAATGAAAAAGTGAGAGAGTCAAAAGTTTGACCTTTTGTCCTAATATAACCGTTCAGTTCTCGTCCATTTGGCGAAGTAACTCGCACTCGCCGAACCACCCAACGATGCGCCGAGTGGTCTTTTATCCCTCCATTCTTTAAAATCATCAATTTCTGGGAGCAATACTGACGGTGTACATCGAGATCACCTAACAAGATGGCGATGCAACAACCTGCTTTTCAAGTTCATCGAGTTTTACAGGATTTACAATGCTTCTGCATGGAGAAAAATAGCGGAATTCAGCTCAGCTCGCCGACCTATTTGGCGTCTCGCATAATGATATTCTATTTGCCAACACTGATATTTTCAACATTTTCCTCATTTTTACATACAACAATAAATACAATTATTTATAAAAGTAAATCCTAAGTTATAACCTTGCCTACCAAGAAGCGCCTTATTTAACGTCAGGTCTTGGCGTAGGTCTTGCCTCACTCTCTAATATTGGGGTGAGACCTAGTGTTACTAGGTAAGTCATATATATCATTTGGGTGGAGCTTAGGCATGGCAAACATCAGGAGTTATCTGATGTGCTGGATTGATCTAGAGTGGAATCCAATCAATTGGTTCTATGCTTTAACATTCTCTCTAAATTTTGTCAAACACTTGATCTTGTCGGTCATCTTTTCTAGATTCATTTGAAGTGTGTCCTCAACACGACTTTTCTCTCCTTCTCTAGACTACTTCGGTGCGTGGAGAGGTATCTATGTCCATTGGCGTTTACACTAGTTTTCCACCTCAGATATTTTGGTGGTAAATTCATGTAGTTGAGATACTAGTGAAGCTAATGTGAAGTCACCCTCGACTTCGTGATCTGCCTCAATTGGCTTGACACCCACTCCCTCTTTCATGCTTAGAGGACATGCACACAAAAATCAATCAACAAAGAAAAAAACTACAAGTAAAATCAGTAGGAACTATACGGAAAAGAACTAAAACTCTATTAGAACTACATTTTTAGGTGTCACCACACCCTGACAACGACGCCATTTTGATTCTTCCTTTACATTTCGTGATCAATGACACTAGCATACAATTTGAGTGTCTATTTAACACCTCTAAAATGACTTAGGTGAAGCTAGAGCCTAACTCTTGTGTCATGATGTTTTAAAGTCCTAAATGGGTTATAATGACTTTTATAGGCAATGTCTAAAGTTTTGTGAAGTTTGGAGGTCAAACGTCCAAGAAAGTCCATGATGTTCGAACGGTTTGTCTTGAAATGTGCTTGGGTATCATAGTGTGTTTTGTCAAGTTTTACGTGTTCTTTTTTATGAAATTGATGTGAGCGGTTCTTAAAACGTGTACAACTATATTTGGGTTGTAAAAGTCCGGTAAAAACTCCCCAAGGACCAACCAAAGGGTCCTTGAGGAGGACCTAACTCCTAGCCAAAATCTGTCAAAACCAGACTCACCTAACGAAGGCAGTTGACGCCCAACAGATGGTGGCATAGTTTGACACTAAGGCTTGGGAGATTGTGCTCCCATTTTTCAAGTCTATGACCCAAACAACGGACCAACATGACAGTCCGTTTGTTGGTCTACTGGGCGTAGATGGGTGGCTGTTGTTGAGACCTGCAATTTTCTGTAGGTTCTCGGTCAAGCCAAGACTAGTTTGGGGTCTTCACCTAGCCTTCCTAATATTATTTGGACATTTTATTAGGTTATTATATGTATTTCTATTAAATTTATATGTCTATAACCCCTATTCAAGTAATTATTCAAAACCAAAACCCCGAGACCCCTAAAGAACTCTCTAGAACCCCATTGAAGCTTGAAGGGAGATTGACGTTTGAAGGTTGATTTCTCCATCAAATATTCTCAATTTTCGTGGTCAAGCATCAATCAAGGTATGTTTTTCATCCTTGAATATCTTTTCTTCAAGGAGCCAATCTTCAAAAATGGTTTTCCAAAGCTTTCTCAAAAGATGAACTTTTAACTTGTGATCTAGCCATGGGTTCTTGCATAAACCATTTTGAATCATTGTATATTGATTGAATTGATGTTATTTTGATGAATTTAAACATAAATTTCTATGAATCCATGCAAATCATGAATTCCATATTTTGACTATATTATGGGTGAATTGATCATGTCTCTATACTATTAAATTCTTGTGCAGTTTACTTTGAGCTATTGAATTATGGAAGAATTATGGAAGAATCATGTGTAGGCTTTCCTAAATTGATGAATTCATATTTAATTACTTTTGATTCATCGTATATTATTATTATGTGATTGAATTGGTGATCATGGTCATTTGGTAAGGACCTTTGAGTATTGTGTTGGGTGATATGGCTATGGATTGAAGTTGTGGGATTGGATTGGTGGTATGCTGACTTAACTCTCTCTATATCGTATAGTTTAGGTCTTAAACTATGATGATTATTGGTATGGTCCACTTATGGTGGTGGTGCTTATGTGCTATACTTGTGAATTATGTGGCCTCGTCGACATTACTTTATTAATTGTGAAACAATATGGCCTCATCGGCGTTACTTTATGAATTATGATATTATCATGTTATAAATTGAATATGTGAGTAATGTGAAGGTCTTGATGAATTCTTTGTATATATGAAGTCAAAACATATGTTCTTCTAAAAGGTGTTATGCGATCATGATAGACTAGATTGATGCCTTGTATCTATATGTTTGATGTTGAGGTGTGAATCCTTTTTGTTTACTATATGAACCTTGTGATGAGTTAAGTTGGTGATTCTATAGAAGTGTGTAGGATGACTTACAAGTATATCTAGTTCTCCCTAGGTGCTTCTTGAATGAGATGCTATATGTGATAATGTAAACTAAAGTGTGTCTTGTCTAAGTAGACTTATGTCCCTTGATTGATACATTAATGAATATGAATACTTGACTCAATAGGTTATAACACCCATTGTCATGAATGTATATGTGTGAATGGAATATGATCTTGAATATAGCAAATAAGGTTATTTATGTGGAACCTTTTAGAAAGAAGGTTATGATATCCTTGAAGTTGAAAGTCGTAATGTATGCTTCTCATATGAACGGTGGACTTAGGGTTGATTGGATGGAATGGCATGACATCATCTTTAGGAAAGTCATTGAGCTATCCTCTTAACCATTGAAATGAAACCCTAGGGGACCTCTTTGGTAAGGTTTGTTATGATTTGGTTATGAACTAGATAAGGAACCTCTTCATATACTCATTTATCGAATTACTCTATGAGAACAAAGGCTAGCACCGAGTAGGAATGTTTGGGGAGTGTCTCTAGTTCCGGATGAGGCTAGAGTACAAAGAAAACCTTCATATTCCTTAATCATGTGCCTACATGGGATGTGTCCTAGTTCTACCATTGGTTAGTAGAACACCCGTTATCGGAGTAGGGTTGACTCTAGATTCCATGCTTAGCTACCATGGTCTATGTCGTTTATTGCCTATTCTCATCATGTGGGATACATGCTAGTGTTGGATGAATTCCATGAAGTTTAGGTAGTTGAATGGGACGCTATCTAGACATTGCACGAGTAGGCTTTGAAGATGATAATATGTGAGTCCCTAGGTCTTGTCCAAGACCATTATGTGAATGTCCTTAAGTGATGAATTTCTTTTTAATGACTTAATGAACATAATGACTTAAGTGAAGATATGTTAATGAAAATAAAGCATCTAGAGTAGCTTTGAGGTTTGCGTATGTAGGATTGGAGAGGATGTATGGGCGTTCTCTTGTTGTCGTGCTTAGGTGAGTATTAGAGTAATTCTAGGTAGTGAGCTTGTTTAATGAATTGGGAATAATCTTATCTTAGGTAGTCTAAAGGATCCCTTTGGTGTGTGAAAAGATTGTATGGGCGGTCCCGTAATAACTCACTCAAGTGAACCCTAGTATCATCTTTGGTAGGAGGGTCTCATGTTTTTTTTTTTTTAATATGTTCTTGATGTTATCTTGTGCTATACGGCTTAAATGTGAAGTTGGTATGATATGTACCTTTATATATTATGACATGACGATTTTACTGTAAAAGAACATATTTTACTACAAATATTCGTTTCTCATGATTTTATGCATTATTCCATACTTAGTACATGCATTGTACTAATTCCATACATTTTGTCTACTTATAAAGGTGTGGCTAGCAGGTGAGAGTCATGTTGAAGCAAAGCTTGGAAACTAGGACTCTTTCAAGCAAAGTTGGGGTATGTCCTCACTTGATTTGAGGACATAACTATCTTTTGACTTCTTTCATTAAAAGTATTGTAATAGACTAAGTTTCTATATTTCAATTGTATTGGCCGTGTCCCAAGTATTCTTCAGTCTAAGATTGGTGTATGTTGATATTTAGTATTTTCTATCATTTTATATGAAAGATATCTTGAGATATTATTCGTGTGTAAAGTTTCAATTCCGCACTACTTTTCATACATGTATGCAATGAATGATGTCAAAGGTCTTGTACAAGACTTACAAGACATCAAGTACGCCATGTTACAATTCGAGATGTCACATCCGGGGAGCACCCCCTAGAAGTAACATGGCGTACTTGACCTCTCGGAGTTCTTATACAAGTACATAGCTATCATTCATCGCATTTTCATAAGTAAATTTAGCGGAAAATTTAAAACTTTCTTAGCACATCATATGCTAGAACATTACTTCATATATATATAAAATATCATCATACATAGTTAAAGACTCTAGTCTCTTTTTGCCATCCTAGACTCCTCATCATAAGAGTACTTTTGGGACACGACCCTTATAACATAAAACATAAGTACATAATTACAAGACTTAAAACATAACTTGACATAGGACATCCTTGAATCTTAAGGATTCTTTTTGCTTGAGCTTGGGAAACACATAACAAGCTCCTCAACATAGAGATATCCTTTTAAGCATCCATTACCTACACTGTGTCTAAAAATTAGAGAAGAATGGAGTTAGTACAAGAATGCACTAAGTATGGCAACCATGAAAAACATGCATTTAAAAGGGATATTTTCTTGAAATCATACTTCATACCTTTTTGAGAAAATCTTCATTAAATATTTATACAGTAGCATTTATATCATTCACATACTTCATATAGGCATATTCAAAAGACAAATATCACATAAAGTCAAATATTGAATTTAAGTCATATTTGGGGTCACTTTACAGTAAGCTACTCATGCTTTATAGTGAGCATTTTTACCTTATCAATGAACTTCTTATTTTAACTCATTAACCTCCCATGTAACCCTCTAGTGTTATGTGGTGCAACGCATCAACTTAAGGTCACAATGAAAACCATACCTACAACTTACACAAGATAACACATACCATCATAGAAGTGTAATACACCAAAGACACATTTAAGCCAATACCATAAGAATATTACAGTAAGCTACATCAACTTGCACATATACTAACTTCATTTCACATCAACGCATTATAAGACCTTACTCACAATCCAACTCTAAGTATATGAGTGCAATGTATATGTGAAGCCCCATAACCTCACACATACTTAGTAAACGTATTATAAGACCACAAGCCTTAACACTCTTTTTCATACATCAACAAGTAAGTGAAGACAACTTCATTCATGTCAACAACATTCATCATATAGTCATTAAGACCAACATAGTGCATATAAGAATAAGAACACATCATATAGACTCATACCAAGCACATCTTCATAACAGGTAGAAAAATACTATCATGCCATGCATAAAGACATAACCATAATCATACACCTTAGATCACCTTTCTAGAACTCCCTAATGAGCCACTTGTGCAATGTATAGGTGGGTTCATTACTTCCACCTATCCTAAGTAACCTCCCTTAGGTAATCCTACTTAGGGTCTTAGTCATTTACTTCCATTGTCCATTTTACTTTAGGGAAACTATAGCCCTAACCGACACTAAGACCATGGGTGCCATGGAATTTGGTGTTGTAGAGCCTTACACCAATGGAAGGTGTTCTTACCTTGCAAGGTATAACATTAACACATGCTAGCATACTAAGTGAAATCACATTGCTAATCCTATGTGGCTAGCATAGTTTATGGAACTAAGACATATACATAACCCTCTACATGCTCATTGGCATTGGAACCTAATCTCATGAGAAACCATGGGTGAATGTTCTTCAAGGAAGGTCAACACCTCATGTGGAACCATAGGTGAATGTTCCTCCAAGGGAGTCAACACTCTATGAGAAACCAATGGTGAATCTTTCTCCAAGGGAAGCCAACACCTCTCATTGTCAAGTTCACTCGGTGCTAAGCTAAGTTCCCTTTATTAAAAAGCCTTAATTACTTTATTTCATAAAACATAGGCTTAGGATATTGATTCATTATATGTTTATAGCATATTCAAGAACCTATCTAGTTTTAGGGTACACATGAGCACACCTTTCAAGGCCCCTCTATTGACTAGATCTTCATACATGTGTGTGTGTACTTATATGTGAACAAACCTTTCACATAACACATAAATGTCACACATGTTCATATATCAATGCATAAGTCTTTAGGTATAACTATATGATCAATCCTTTCATACAAACACACCAAGACACTATGCACATTCATACTTCATCATAGCATATAAGTCATATTCATAACATGTTCATACAATCCTATGCATCTACGTAGAAGACCAACCTAGGAACTATCCTATCAAGGTACACATGTGCAATGCATAGACAAGGTCCCATACCCTTACCCATACTAGTGCACCTATCAAGTCATCCTAGTGAATGATACATCACACAACATCATAGAATGGTAAACATAGCATAAGACTTACTTATTCAAGACTTACAACATCTTTACAGTAAGCTCTAGTCATTATGCACCTATACCAACTTTACTTCACATATAGCACTATAACACCTCATCATAGGCAGCACATATATAAAGTTAACATAACCATTTACATGCCCATAACATTAGCCATACTACCTAGATCATAGCTAGAATAGGAAAACTAGGTATAAGCTTCACATAGGGTGATTAATTAAAAACACACATTCATGGTATAATTGACTTAAAGGCCATGTTCACATCACATATATATATATAAGCAATAAAGTAAACACCGCCACCATAAGTGGACCATACCATACAATGCCATACAAGGATTCATCAACTATCAATACTATAAGAAAGTAGAGAGGAAAGGCCATTCTTACCAATTTCTTACCCTTTGATCATCTTTGATCAATACACCTTCTTCATGATAAATTAATATAAATTCAGTATCTAAATATGCTTTAATCATAAAAGAAATAATGCATAAGCCACTACAATGACATGCTACAAACTAGTACAATACATCACCAACATACTAGAAAGTAGAAGGGCGTAGATCTTTAAACAAATTCAATTGCATTGAGAATCAATCATATTTCATCATTAGTATCAGTATAGGGCAGTACCTAAGTACATCATGATAAAGTCTAAATCATACTTCATCTATCCTAGAATTGAGATCACATCATGTACATAGCATCATCCATCTATAGGCTAGAGAACCTAGATCAATCCTTACCAAGACTTCTTTACTTTGATCATACAAGATTCATACCCACAATTCTTCCATAATATCAACCTAAGTCAGTAGCTACAATGATCTTTGCATAATCGAAATCCTACCACAATTGTCATAAAGTCGAGAATACACTGAGTATGGTATACTAGAAATCCATGGAAGATAGAAGAACAAATACTAATCAAACATTGATCCACATGGATCACTTATCTACAATTAATCGATAACATCCAAGTAAGGTTGTAGATACAATTATCCCTACACAATCGAATCCCACATTAATGCATAATAGAGGCAAGGTTATAGTGAATACATAGAGACATAGGCTAGACTTATTAAAATCTTCATATATTGATCCACATGGAACATTCATCAACAATTCACCATCAATATACATAATAAACAGTAGACATAAGCAATTGAACATAATAGAATCACAAATCCACCAATAACAAGCCACGATCACAATGCCCATGCATGGGCTAAATCGAGTTTGGGAAGGGACATGGGTTCACAATGCAATTGGATTGAATATCACGTTAAAACCAATACATTATCATAATTCATCATGATTAATCCTTTGAAAATGTTTTGATAAAGAACCCATGGCTAGATTGAAGAAGAAGAAGTTTAATCATGGAATCTCTTTGAAAACTTTGAGATTAACTCTCTAAATGAAAGGATAACTAGGGATGAAGTATCACCATACCTTAATGTGTAAGAAAACCTCTAAAACTTGTTGAATAATCCATGGGAATCCAAGATCCAAGCTGTACTTGATCTTCACCTTCAATGGAGGTTCCTAGAGAGAATTGGTTTTGGAGGGAAAGTCTAATTTCTGTAAAATGGATTGGAAATGGGTTGATCACGTTTTTGATCACTTAAATACACCCCAAAAAAACCAAATAAACCTAGTAGGGTCAGGTTATGACCTGGGGTAAATTTACCATTCACCCCTTAAGTAAGGCAGTCGCTAGGCAACCTGTTACAGCCTGCACCAACGTCCACCATCGACGCCTAGTAGGTCCATCGACGGACCGTCTGTGGCTTTCGTCTATTGGCTCTTGGGCTGTTCTTTGTCTGAGACTTCCCCCATGCTAAGTGTTGATCGACTCCTCCCCATCGACGGGGCGTCATTCCACCAATGGGGCGTCGTTTGGTTCAGTCGATTGACACTACTAAGGCAGTGTCTCCAGAACCTTTGGGTCCTTATTATGGGCCCTTTTGCGGGGCCCTTGGGAAGTCGTACCCCAATGTTTCCTACTTAAATATGAACATTAACAAGTCAAGGACCTTCCACATAAGTTTCGCCCAAAACAATTACACGTAACACGTCCAAACATGCTAGGCACCATCAAGACACACACATACATGTCTGAAGGGCTAACTTTCGAACGTCTTGGACGTTGTAGGACATTTGACCTCTTAACTTCATGAAACTCACCATACTGCATAAAAAATCATTTTTTAATTATATAAGGACCTCATAAGGTCATGACACACACATAAGCACATAAAAACACATAAGGCCCCTTAGGTGACTAGTCATCGAGCGTCTTGGTAGTCCCTTGATGTTTGACTTCCAAATGACTTCAAATCACCCAAGCATATTTTAAAATACTTTATTAAAATGTTAAAAAGCATATAGGCACAAGTTAGGCTCTAGACACCCTAACTCATTTTGGGTGTCTTAAAATATCCCCCACTTGGGAACATTCGTCCTCGAATGACACTTAGAACACTTTAATCATAACAAGGACCTCAATGAATCATAGAGCAGCTTACAACAGTCATAACATCATCATATAGAAGTTGATGCACCAAACTTAAAAGGAACACAAATTCCAACAATTTAGCACTCAATGCAACACAAGTAAGCAAAAATGTTTATTCACTCACTCTTTAATGCATCAAACACATAGACTCTTATCATGTTCATTGGATAAAAATCCTTCTCATAATCATAACATGGTCATTACACTTTATTTTATCAAGAGCTCATCTTGCAACAAACTTTTAGTCACACTTAGGCATTTTCAACAACACCCAAAAACAAGTAGGCACTCATACTTTAATGCACATAGACTTGAGTTAAATAGGTTGACAATGGATTCTTATAACTTAGGCCTAGTGCCATGAGGGTCATACTAAACCATACCATGCTTAGTTGTGTCCATGGATGAATGTCCTTCTGCACAACACACTTACATGTCTCATGATTTCACACCCAAACAAGGCAAAAAAAGTCAACTTTACTGTAAAATAAGAATTTTCTCAACTTTTAATCCAAAGCATGCTCAAACATCCTTCCTAGTGAAGTCAAAATGGTAATTCACACCACACACATCACAACAATAGGAAGACATTTCACAAAATTTCAATTTCTAGCATAACATTTGCTTTCATAAACATGCATTATTTGGGGAAAGTCTTGCAATTTATAGAAACACACAAGAAGCATGCCTTCACTTTTCAAAAGTGGACCTACAATCATGCTTTCCAAACCATACAAGTCACATAGTTTTTAAGAGACTCACATTTATCATTTTTAAAGGATCTCAATCCCTCACTATAAGGCTAAACATTAGACATTAACAGTGACTCAAAACATGCTTCTTACCTTTCCTCATGAAGTTAAATGCACAACTAGCATATCAATATGTACAATCAACATGAGAAAACCATAGATATGATCAAAAATCTTTTTCAAGTACGTTAGAATCTTAAAAATACTATTAAGATAGTGTCAATCAAGACATACCAAAAATATAGAGGTCATGCAATTTATACTTTATGCAAATCTCCTATCATAAACAAGCTCACTAAAAATTCATTAGCTTCAAGTTCAAGTAATAATATAAGGACAAGATAGAAAATATCCACAACCTTACTACTCTCATCACCATCCCTCACCTAGGGTAAGCCCAATTAAGAGCAACTTAACCCAAACTCAAGAGGATCTTAACTTTTCAACCTTCATTTTCATCACTTAAAAGTGATTACCACCTTAGAAGGAATTACAGTAAGTCAACCAAGGCATTCTAAACCTTATCATCTATGCAAATTATCCCCCAATTATCAAGTTAGGTCATACTACCCAATCACATAAGGTTTTCAACATTAAATAGACACCAAAGTCATACAATCATTAGGGGAAAACAACAAGGAGACTTAGTCATAAGGACTCTTTCTTTTCTTTCAACAATTATAGTAAGGTAACTTCTAGGTCAATCAAACCCATAGCATCACCCTACCAAGATAAACATACTACCTTCACACCTAGGATCAAGTTTCTACAAGGACTCCAATCCATACAAAGCAATCAAGAAGGTTCACACATATAACCAAAGACAACATTTGAACCATTTAAACATATACTTAGGCAACATGCTTCCATAGGTAGTCACTAAGCATTTCAACCTCAAATCATAACATTAGGCTACCATCATGAAAACCATATAACAATACACTATTCCAAAAGAGACTCATTTTATCCATAACAACTTCTAACATGCTTGAACCATATCATAACACATAATCTTAATAGAACATGTCATTTCACATATGTCTCATACATATAGACACAAAGGACATTATATCAACATAACATATCATTTCTCATATTTCACATACATAGCCATAATTGGCATCACATAATCAAAGCATGCCAAATTCACCTTCACACATACTCATCAAACCATAAAACCAAAATAAGCATCAAAACTAACCTTTTCTCCCTCAAGAATATAGATACCATCTCATCCAAACAATTACACATAAAAGACCACCGGACAAGAAAACATAAGAGAGAGATCTTATAGAGTTAAGTTCTATGGCACGGCAAGAGAATAATGAAGAAGGGAAACTCTATCGTCCTATAGCCTCTCGCTCATAGATGTGTCGCGACTCACCACCGATGATCGAGACTCTACTAGTTGTGGCAATATGAGACTTTTGGAACCTAAAACCACTTTCATAAACCTCATGCTCTGACACCATGTTTGTCACATCCGAGGAGCACCCCCTAGAAGTAACATGGCGTACCTGACGTCTCGGAGGTCTTATACAAGACCATAGTTATCATTCATCGCATTCTCATAGGTAAATTTAGCAGAAAATTTAAAACTTTCTTAAAACATCATATGCTAGAACATTACTTCTTATATATATATATATATATAATATCATCATACATAGTAAAAGACTCTAGTCTTTTTTTGTCATCCTAGACTCAATATCATAAGAGTTAGTTAGGGACACGACACTTATAACAGAAAATACAAGTACATAATTACAAGAATTAAAACATAACTTGACATAGGACATCGTTGAATCTTAAGGATTCCTTTTTCTTGAGCTTGGGAAACACATAACAAGCTCCTCAACATAGAGACATCCTTTTATGCATCTATAACCTAAACTTTGTGTAAAAAGTAGAAAAGAATGGAGTTAGTACAGGAATGCACTAAGTATCACAACCATGCAAAAACATGCATTTAAAAGGGACATTTTCTTGAAATCATACTTCATGCCTTTTTGAGTAAATCTTCACAAAATCTTTAAACAATAGCATTTATATCATTCACATACTTCATATAGGCTTATTAAAAGCCAAACATCATAAAAAAGCACATATAGAATTTAAGCCAAATTTGGGGTCACTTTACAGTAAGCTACTCATGCTTTATAGTGAGCATTTTTCCCTTAACAATGAACTTCTTATTTTAACTTATTAACCTCCCAAGTAACCGTCTAGTGATCCTTGGTGCAATGCATCACCTTAAGGTCACAATGAAAACAATACCTACAACTTACATAAGCCAACACATACCATCATAAAAGTGTAATACATCAAAGACACATTTAACCCAATACCATAAGAATATTACAGTAAGCTACATCAACTTGCACATATACTAACTTCATTTCACATCAATGCATTATAAGATCTTACTGACAATTCTACTCTAACTCTACTAGTCCAATGTATATGTGAAAACCCATAACCTCACACATACTTAGTAAACCTATTATAAGACCACAAGCCTTAACACTCTTTTTCATATATCAACAAGTAAGTGAAGACAACTTCATTCATGTCAACAACCTTCATCATACAGTCATTAAGACCAACATAGTGCATATAAGAATAAGAACACATCATATAGACTCATACCAAGCACATCTTCATAACAGGTAGACAAATACTACCATGTCATGCATAAAGACATAACCATAATCATACACCTTAGATCACCTTTCTAGAACTCCCTAATGAGCCACTTGTGCAATGTATAGGTGGGTTCATTACTTCCACCTATCCTAAGTAACCTCCCTTAGGTCATCCTACTTAGGGTCTTAGTCATTTACTTCCATTGTCCATTTTACTTTAGGGAAACTATAGCCCTAACCGACACTAAGACCATGGGTGCTACATGGAATTTGGTGTTGTAGAGCCTTACACCAATGGAAGGTGTTCTTACCTTGCAAGGTAGAACATTAACACATGCTAGCATGCTAAGTGAAATCACATTGCTAATCCTATGTGGCTAGCATAGTTTACGGAACTAAGACATATACATAACCCTCTACATGCTCATTGGCATTGGAACCTAATCTCATGAGAAACCATGGGTGAATCTTCCTCAAGGAAAGTCAACCCCTCATGTGGAACCATAGGTGAATGCTCCTCAAAGGGAAGTCAACACTCTATGAGAAACCAATGGTGAATCTTACTCCAAGGTAAGCCAACACCTTTCATTGTCAAGTTCAGTCGGTGCTAACCTAAGTTATCTTTATTAAAAAGCCTTTATTACTTTATTTCATAAAAGATAGGCTTAGGATATTGATTCTTTTATATGCTTATTGAATATTCAAGCACCTATCTAGTTTTAGGGTACACATGAGCACACCTTTCAAGGACCCTCTATTTACTAGATCTTCATACATGTGTGTGTGTACTTATGTGAACAAACCTTTCACGTAACACATAAATGTCACACATGTTCATATATCAATGCATAAGTCTATAGGTATAACTCTATCAACAATCCTTTCATATAAACACACCAAGACACTATACACATTCATACTTCATCATATTTATACTTAACATCATAGCATATAATTCATATTCATAACATATTCATGCAATCCTATATATGTACTTAGAAAACCAACCTAGGAACTATCCTATCAAGGTACACATGTGCAATGCATAGACAAGTTTCCATACCCTTACCCATACTAGTACACCTATCAAATCATCCTAGTGAATGATACATCACACAACATCATAGAATGGTTAACATAGCATAAGACTCATTTATTCAAGACTTACAACATCTTTACAGTAAGCTCTAGACATTATGCACCTATACAAACATTACTTCACATATATCACTATAGGACCTCATCATAGGCAGCACATATATATAAAGTTAACATAAACATTTACATGCTCATAACATTAACCATACTACCTAGATCATAGCTAGAATAGGAAAACTAGGCATAAGATTCACATAGGGTGATTCATTACCAACACACATTCCTGCCCAATATCACTTAGGATTCTGTCCCGGTACTTGGTTCGTCCCCTTAATTGGTATCAGAGCCAAGTTGGCCAGGAAGGGTATGAGTAGAAGCGGCTAAGTCCCTACGCTGTCCTTGGGCGGACGGCGTCGAAATTTAGGTTGCGATCGGGGTGGTAAGTTCAGAGTTTGGTAGTTGTTATTGTTCTTCCACTTGTCTTCTTAGTTTTATTCCTTGAAGTGGGGTAAATGGATAATTCCCGGTTTAGACGTTGGCAAGCCCGTACTTTACATTGGATTAGCTTAGACTGTGTGTCGTAGAGCCGGACCCGGAGGGTGTTCCCATCGCCAAGCCTAGAGGAATAAGATGAAAGAAAATATGTGAAAAAAGGTAACAACAATTACTACACAAAGATTTTTTTACTCCGGTAGTAATCTTTAAAGTAGACATTTAAGCCCAAGGATAGTGTTCTTCTTCCCGCTAGATTCTCCATCAACTTAAAATGAGACCACCTACTAGATACCGTAATTTTATTAAAAATTATGATAGTAAACTTTTGAGTCTACTACTACTATTAAAAAAAATATTGAAACTATTAAATTTCTAGCATTTAAAAAACTCAATAGTTATAAGAAAAATTATAAATTTCTTCATATAGGACATGTCCGAGTAATAGTAAACCCATTATATAGATTGGATTCAGATATACCCATATGTCTTTTGTTAAGAGACAATAGGTTATTAAATTTTAATGAATTTTTATTAGCAGTAGTAGAATGTAACCTTGCCAATGGTCCATTATACTTTAATTGTTATCCTCATTATTTAATAAATATTAGGATCCAAACATAATTGATACATTAACATTAAAAGTTAAACTAACAACATGAATAGTAAGGATACTACTGGAAAAGTAGCTATAATATATAGAATATATTATAAATTAATAAAAACTACCTTCGCCCCTAATGCTAAAATAGTAAATAATAAAGTTATTTTGGACGTAACTAATACATATTACAAATAACTTTATTATTTAATATTTTAGCATTAGGGGTGAAGGCAGCTTTTATTAATTTATAATATATTCTATTTATTATAGCTACTTTTCCACTAGTATCCTTACTATTCATATTTTTAGTTTTAACTTTCAATGTTAATGTATCAATTATGTTTGGATCCTAATATTTATTAAATAATAAGGAAAACAATTAAAGTATAATGGACCATTGGCAGGGCTAATAAAGATTCATTAAAATCTAATAACCTATTGTCTCTTAACAAAAGACATATGGTATATCTCAATCCAATCTATATAATGGGTTTACTATTACTCGGACATGTCCTATATGAAGAAATTTATATTTTTTTATATATCTATTGAGTTTGTTAAATGCTAGCAATTTAATAGTCTCAATATTTTTATTAATAGTAATAGTAGACTCAAAAGTTTTACTATTATAATTTTTAATAAAATTACGGTATCTAGTAGGTGGTCTCATTTTAAGTTGATGGAGAATCTAGCAGGGAGAAGAACATTATCCTTGGGCTTAAATGTCTACTTTAAAGATTACTATCGGAGTAAAAAATTCTTTGTGTAGTAATTGTTGTTACCTTTTTTCACTAATGTTCTTTCATCTTATTCCTCTAGGCTTGGCGATGGGAACATCCTCCGGGTCCGGCTCTACGACACACAGTCTAAGCAAATCCAACGGAAAGTACAGACTTTCCAACGTCCAAATCGGGAATTATCCGGTTACCCCACTTCAAGGAATAAAACTAAGAAGATAAGTGGAAGAACAACAACAACTACCAAACTCCGAACTTACCACCCCGATCGCAACCTAAGTTTCAACGCCGTCCGCCCAAGGACAGCGTAGAGACTTAGCCACTTCTACTCATACACTTCCCGACCAACTTGGCTCTGATATCAATTGAGGGGACGGACCGAGTTCCGAGACGGAATCCTAAGTGAAATTGGGCAGAGTAACGGAAGGGAGCAAGAACAAGCAAAGCATAAAAGAAAACTTTAAGAAAGTTTAAAGAAAAGAGAATAACAAAAGTAATAGTAAAATTTAAATTTTAAAACATGAAAACAAATAAATAAAACGGTAGAGAGAATACTTACAATAAAACTTTTTATTGATTTAGGGAAAGAGAGAACATGGAAATGGAAAAGATGGAGAAAATGGAGAGAATTGTAGAGAGGTTTTTCAAAGTCGTGTGAGATTTTGATGCCTCTTACTGATACAAGTTGAAAGCCTTAAATAGGCCTCAAAAGTGTTGATTAATCTAACTTATTATGTTATCTATTTTACATGTGTGCATACACTAATACACATTATTTATTTTACACGTAACTACTACATATTACAAATAACTGATGATAATTATATGTGGCTTGAGATAGATGCCACGTAGCTGGTATTACTCACACGTAGCCTCCACTACATGTTTATCTTCTTTTGCTGAAAATTTATCTTCAAAACATATATCTTGTTACTTGATCCCTTTGTCACTTTGTGGCTTTTGACTTTATTCCTATGGGGTCCACCTGTTTTTTTATTTGTTGATATAAACATGACATTTTCTTGACTTTGTTGAAGATGATACATATCCTTATTACTTTTTTCACTGGTATGTGAGGATGCAGTGTCTAATAATTCCATTATCTATTCATGATTGGTAGTTTTGCCGAGACTTGATAAGGCTTCTTCGAGCCTTCTTTTTAACTCTTCTTTTCAAATATTGGATTTCTTTTGCGATGAAGAGTCGATAACTAACCTATCATCGTGATCTTTCGGAGTCCATCCTTTAATCTTGATAGTCTTGCTTAGATACTTGATCCTTTCAATTTCATGAATATCAAAGAACCAACTAATAATATAGGATATCCTTTTGGAAATAAAGAACTTACACCATTTAATATTTTTCGGGAGTGTAGAGATATTCTGCTATACCTGGAACTTCTCAAACTATATTAAAATTGTGGTGATAATACTTGTTTATTTCCTCTGAACTGGCTCCACCATTCTTAAAACCATTGAGGGATCGTTGCGCTTTTTATATCCTCTAAATATTTAACGAACCAAGTGTGGGTATTTGGTCGGAGATACATAAAATTATACCAAGCCGCCTTGTAATCATACCAATTATACGTCTGGGGACGATAAGATGTTGATAGTTGAATAGGGATATGTCGATGATCCACAAACCACTCAAAAGCACTTAATATTCTTTTAATTGTAAATTTTGAAAATTGAATACTATCTGGATCATTGACATCTGCTAATTTATGCTCAATTTTTACTGAATCAGAATCTGTTAATATGAACTCATAATACCTTGGGTTTTAAGTGGATCCTCAGTTTCCACATAATTCCGATTAGTGTAACACGGTTTCAGGAGGTCGGGCACTCCAAAGCATTCATATTCTTTGTCAAGCGCCATGATAGGCAGCATCTGCATGTAATGGGAAAATCTTTTTTATCTGACTCAGTAACCTTTTCTTTATTTTTTGTCGGGGTAGTTGAAACTACCGCTTGTGCGTATGTTTCTGGTGGTTTCATTTCATAACTTTCTTTTCTTTGGACAAAAATAACTATTGATGATGGTTTATTTACTGATAAGGATTTGGGTTTTGGCAGGTTTGGAAATTCCGCTAGTACTGAGTAGCGATTCTCTAATTTTTTATCGCCCTCTTTGAATGGTTTTTTTATTTTATATTCTGGTTTGAAGGGATGTAGTGGGAGCCTCGGGGGCCTTATTCCCGGTACTCCTGGTCTCATTATTTCCCTGTAAAAATTCTCTTGTTAAAAAGTCAGGTAGAGAATTAATTTCTCCTTTTATAAATTCTATTTCAAAATCAAAGCTAGATAATAAAGCTTGTCATCTGGCAAATATTTGTTTAGAAACTAGACTTTTAACATCCTTTTTCAAACATCTTTGGCTTCTTTACAGTCGACTCTTAATAAAAATTCTTTATTTATTAAATCATCTTGAAATTTTGTAATACATAGTACTATAGCCAAAATTTATTTTTTAATATACTATAATTTTTTTGAGTATCATTCCAAACTCCTTAAGTGAATCTCACTAATTGTTCAGTGGATCCTACAGACATTTTTTGTTTAAGTATGCCTCCATACCCTATATCTTAGGCATCTGTTTCTACTATCATAAGGGCCTTTGGGTGTGGTATACCTAGATATGGGAGTTTTTGGACAATTAATTTTATTTTTTGGACTGCACTAGTATGCTCTAATCCCCATGGCTCTGGTTTCTTTTTAAGGCGCTGATAAAGAGGCTTACAAACCTGTCTAATATTAGGAATAAAGTCAGCAACATAATTGAGACTCCCTAAAAATCTCTGGAGTTGTGTTTTATCTATTAATTCATCCAGAAATTTTGATGAGAACTCTATGGCTCTACAAATTGGTTTATAGGTTCCTTGATATAATTCATGGCCAAGGAATCTAATGGAAGTTTGAAATAATTTAATCTTTTTAGCACTTACTACTAGACCATTTTTCTTGACAACTTTTAAAAAGGTGTGGAGCTGTTTAAAGTGTTGATCAATATCTTCGAAATATATTAATATGTCATCTATGTAGACTATAGAAATATGACTTTACTGATTAAATATATTATTCATGATATTTTGAAATTCGGACTGAGCATTTTTTAATCCGAAAGGCATCACATTCCATTCATATTGTACAAAAGGGACATTGAAGGTTGTTTTATATTTGTCTTTTTCGGCGATTTGTTTCTGCCAAAATTCTGATTTCATGTCCAACTTACCATAAATATTAGCTTTGTAAGTTCTCTTAAGAAGATCACGTTTTTTAGGTATGGGATACCTAATCCATTTTAATACCTTATTAAGGGGCTTATAATTGATAACTAGCCTTGGGGCGCCTCTTTCTTTTTCGGCATTATTATTGACATAAAAGGCCGAGCAACTCCAAGGTGACTTGGATGGTCTAATAATATTTTTAGCAAGTAAGTCATTAATTTCCATTTTACAATATTCCATTAATTCGGCGTTCATTTGAATTGGTCATGCCTTAGTGGGGATGATTTTTTTGTCGAATCCCTCAATATAAGGTAATTCAACAACATGGTTTTTCCTTTCCCAAAATGCATTAGGAAAATCAGAACAAACTTCTCGTTCTATTTCACCTTGTAAGCCTTTAATTTTAGCTTCTACTTTCGAGTTTTTTAAAGAGGATTGAATTCTTTTTATCTTGATATCTTCTTTTTAAATAATTAATTTATTGTGAGAGTAGATTTATTCTAAATATATTTTTATTTTTTATATGGTCACTTGTCGTTTTTGATATACTATTTATATATGGGAAGATAATCATTTTTGCTAAGATAGTGGTGTGAATTTCATCTAGGGTAGCCGTATACGGCTTTAGTTGTGTTATAAAGGGAGTTCCTAAAATATTTCTTCATTTATGTCTTTAGTTATTACAAATCATCTATGAAACAAATTCCATCATTACATATATGTCCCTTGTGGAGTTTATAATTTATTTAAGTCTTTCTCCTGTTGCGGAGAATAATCGAGTAGTACTTTTTTCAAGATACTTAGTAGGTATAATTCCTTCAATGATGCAATTTTGATCTGCACCAGTATCTAATAAAGCAACCTTTTGTATCGAGTAATTTTTATTAATAATTAATGTAATGGGTATATGATAGCTATGAGCTTTAACTATTGCAATAGTATTGACTCCTGAATTTATTTTTTGAGTTAATGGTTCTAATTTCAATTGTAAACTTTGACATTTGGTGGATATATCTTCTGAAGTGTTAAATTTTTGTTTGATTGTTGTAATTTCATTCTTTACATGTATTAATTCTGTTTGAAGATCTTAAAGTGTTGTTTCAGAATTTTGTTCTCTATTGGTCATGCTAACGGGTTTAACAATATGATTATTTATTTGTTGATTAAGAATTATATCTTTTAATGCCCTCAAATATTTTTTCTTATAATCTCTATCTTCGATATGTTCAATTATATCAAAGAAAACTTCTTTTTTACTACAGCTAATGACATTGATGGAGGGGTTTTGATAGGTGCAATCTGTATTTTTACTGCCACTGTAAGTTGAATTATTACCTTTAGATTTATCCTTTATTTTAAATTGGTTATGTCTACTATAATTTATTTTGGAACTGGTGTGATTTTTATATTGAGTATAATTTATTTATAATATTATCTTCTAGTTCTAACCTATTTATCGTATCCTTCCTTTTATTAGGGGCCTTATTATCCTTAGCATGATGTCCGTTTTTTCCACAGTCCAACACACATTAATGTCTTTAATAACTAATCTAGATTTTCTTTTATAATATTGGAATTTTTCGTGTTTATCGTTATAACTTTTACGAGGATGTTTAGCCCTCTTTAATTGTTTTTAAAGTTTCATACTTGTTTCTAATCTTATGAGATTACCATAGGTTAATTGTTTATAAGGGTTTTTTCCTTTAAACTTATCCTTTAATGTGCTGGTAATTCCAGTTGTAACCATAGCAGGTAATTGTTTATCTGATAAATATTTTATTTCATAAGTCGTAATAGCTATTTCTATTTTATTATAAATTTGATACTATATGAATTTAATATTAGAAAATTCAGGTAGTTTAAATATTGGATAATTTTCTAGATTTTTAGTTTCATCCTTCTAGGAAGGACTTGTTTTACTTTCTTTAGTGTTGATTATATTTATTTGAAAAGGTAAGGTAGTAATAATTCTACCATTTTTCGGCAAACTAATTTCTTCTAAAGGAGGAATTTTAGATTCAACTACCTTATTATTAGTAGCATACCATTTATCAATAAGTATTTCTAAGGACTCATTTTGGTCGTCTAATTTCCCTGTGTGTTCAAACCATTTAAAAAATTCTATATTAAATTTTAACCTTCTCATATCACTAAACCATTTTTTTCTAAATGTTATTCTTTTTGATAGAGAATATCTGTGTACATACCATTGTTTTTTAATAGAGTTTTCTGGACTAGTCCAAAGTTTATTTAAATAATTAAAATCTGGTTCAAAAGATTCATCTAAATAAATCATGCCAATATAATTCTTAAAATTTTTAATGGATTTTACTAAAGTAGCATTCTTACTTATTATTTTATTACCCTTTTAGGTAGTATCTTAACTTATTATTTCATTACCTTTTATGGTAGTCAATATTAAATATTCTAAGTCTTTTACACATGGTAGAGTAGACATGAATAATTAAGAGTTTATATAGTACGGAGTATCTAGCGGAGAGAAGAACATCATCCTTGGGCTTAAATGTCTACTTTAAAGATTACTACCGGAATAATAAATTATTTGTATAGTAATTGTTGTTACCTTTTTCACTAATTTTCTTTGATATTATTCCTATAGGCTTGGCGATGGGAACACCCTCCGGGTCTGGCTGTACGACACACACAGTCTAAGCTAATCCAACAGAAAGTACGGGCTTGCCAACGTGTAAATCGGGAATTATCCGATTACCACACTTCAAGGAATAAAACTAAGAAGACAAGTGAAAGAAGAACAACAATTACCAAACTCCGAACTTACCACCCCGACCGCAACCTAAGTTTTGACGCCGTCCGCCCAAGGACAACGTAGGGACTTAGCCGCTCCTACTCATACCCTTCCCGGCCAACTTGGCTCTGATACCAATTAAGAAGATGGACCGAGTTCCGAGACGGAATCGTAAGTAAATTTGGTCAGAGTAACGGAAGGGAGCAAAACATTTAAAAAACTTTAAGAAAAACTTAAACAAAGAAAAGAACAAAAATAGTAAACAAATTTAAATTTTAAAATTTAAAACATAAATTTAATAATGAAAACAAGTAGAGAATACTTACAATAATAAATTTTTATTGATAGGGAAAAAGAGAGAACATGGAAATGGAAAAGATGGGGAAAATGGAGAGAATTGTAGAGAGGTTTTTCAAAGTCGTGTGAGATTTTAAATGCCTTTTTCTGATACAAGTTGAAAGTCTTAAATAGGCCTCAAAAGTGTTGATTAATCTAACTTATTATGCTATCTATTTTACATGTGTGCATACATTAATACACATTATTCATCTTACACGTAACTACTACATATTACAAATAACTGATGATAATTATATGTGGCTTGAGATAGATGCCACGTTAGCTGGAACTACTTACGTAGCCTTCACTGCATGTTTATCTTCTTTTGCTGAAATATTATCTTCAAAGTATATCATATTATTTTGTTCTCTTGTTACTTTGTGGATTTATTCCTGCGGGGTCCACGTGTTGATGGAATTGTTGACATAGTGAATAAGCTTGCTTTGTTCAAATGCTGATTTTTATAATTGTCTTTGAAATTTGTATAACGTATCTTTGCATGTAGGGTCCACTCTTGAATATTTCTTTTCTTGATATTTTTCTTGTTTATCATTAAAGTGTGCTGGCACTTTCTTTTAATTAAGAAGGTATGCTTGTACTATTCCTTGTAGATCTAACATATCTCCGTTTCTAAACTCGTCATGAGAGGCAGCAGTATCTAATAACTCAAATTTTGATTCCGTATCAGTGTTGAGGTTAAGTAAGGCTTCTTCGAGCCTTCTTTTTAATCTTTTTTTGGAGTTGTCATAATCTCTTTGGGGTGATGAACTTGTACTTAACTTATCTTCGCGGACAGCTGGCGCCCATCCTTTGATCTTAATGATTTTACTTAAATATTTGATCCTCTCAATTTCACGAATGTTGAAGGATCAACTAATAATATAAGAGATTCTTTTGGCCATAAAGAACTTGCATAATTTAATATTTTCTAATATGGTAGATATATTTCTCTCTACGTGAAACTTCTTGAACTGTATTTGATGTTGAGTTGATAATACCTGTTTATTTCCTCCGAACTGACTCCACCATCCGTAAAATCATCGGGGAATAATTGCGTTCTTCATTTCTTCTGAATATTTGATGAACCAGGTGTGAGTATTTGGTGTAACAAAAATAAAGTTATATCAAGCTGCTTTATAATCTTACCAGTTATATGTCTGGGGTCGATGAGTTTTTGATAAGTGAATAGCGGTATGTAAATGATCCTCAAGATTCTTTTGATAGTGAATTTGGAATATTGTATACTATCTGAATTATTTTCGTCAAATATATGCTCAATTTTTATCGAATCGGTATTTGTTAAAATAAATTCATAATACCTTCGGGTCTTGAGGGGATCTTCCGTCTCCACATAATTTTTGTTGGTGTAGCAGGGCTTCAGTAAATCCTGAATTTCATAATTCCCACATTTTTAATTAAGTGCGGTAATTAGTAGTACCTATAACATTGTTAACTCAAATTGTTTTTTATTTGGAACCTTATCCCTTTTCTTTTGAGAGGTGGCCCCGAGATTTGTTTGTTGATATGTCTCTGTGTCTTCCATCTTGTAACTATCCTTGGTTTGGATCGAAATATTTTTATTGACCGAGGAGGACGATTTTTCTTGGAAAACTGAATGAAGTGGTCGTAGCTTGAGTGAGCTGGTTATGGGTCCTTCTAATGGTGAGGGTATAGTATATTTTTATAGGAGGGAATACATGTATATATCTTCTGATTTTGTTTGATCTTCTTCATAAAATGGTTGTTTCATTTTTTCTTCGGGTTTGAACATCGGGAAAAGTCTTATTCCTGACCTCATTATTTCCCTGAAATTTCTTTTATTAAAACTTTTGAGAGTTTATCCCTTTATTTGAAAAACAAAGTTGCATAATAATTTTTTTCAACTAAAAAAGGTATAATTTTTATGGAAAAAATATTGAGTTATTTTTAAATTATTTTGAAGTTGAGTAACTCCTACTTTTATAAAGAAGTTTAAGTAAAACCTAGGAGGAAGAGAAGGTTTAATAATTTTTATTGTATAAATTTATTGATGTGAAAATAGATTTATTTTTAAAGTATTTTCTTCTTTTAGAAAATTATTCTCTTCTTTTGATATATAATTTATGTAGGGGAATATAAGATTTTTACCTAGCGTCCTGGTATGGATGCCTTGTAATCTAATGATCGTAATGGTACTAATTTTTAATTTAGATAGAGATTCTGTGAGACACTCTACCTTTTAATGTTTCTTTAGGTTTGGATTTATAATTTTGCAATTTCTGATTAGGTGGTGATTTTTTAGTAATTTTGTCAGCTTGTTTATCAAGGAGTAAATTTCTTAAGATAGTTAAGTATTTTATCCTAAAATCAAGATTTTTCATATGATATATAATATCAAAGAATGTTTCCTTATTACTACTAGTAGTGACATTTATGGAATGGTTTTAGTTTTTGCAGGTGCAACTTCTACTACCACATTCGCAAGTGTCGGATGACTTACTATCATCAGAACTATAGGTCATCTCTACCTCATCGTGGTTGCTAAGATTTTTATCGTAGGAGGAATTCTTTTCTTCTAAAATAGAATATAATTTATCCTTAAATTCTTCTTCCAGAATTAACATATTAATATTTTCTTTTTTTTATTAGTGGTTGGGCAGTCTTTGGCTTGATGTCTGGTTTTTCCACAACCCCAACATCTTTCAGTGTTGTTTGGTTTAAATCTATTTTTACTAGGGTCATGATTAAATTTTTTGAACGTTCTTTTGTAACGACGGGGTTTCTCTGGTTTATGTTTATTTTTATTGTTCCCTTTTTCAAAAGTCTCTCTTGATGGGGCAGATAGTTTAATATAATCAAAGTCTTGACAAAAATTTCCTAGTTCCTTTTGAGATATTTTACTATCTCTTTCTAGTTGATTCTTAAGTTTTATATCTGTACATAATTCTAGTCCAGTAATATTTATAAAACTTATGAGATCACCACAGGTTAATTGATTGTAAGGAAATTTTCCTTCAAATCTATATTTTAATTTATTCTAACCTTTTCAGCAAATAACTTGGGTAGACCACTAATAAATTTTTCTTTTCAATAATCGTGATTATAGTCTTTTCTAATCATAACTTTGTTGAGAAAATATCTTTATACTATCTAAAATTGTCCAACTTTGGGCAAGATAGATTAGATAATATTTCTAAAATTCTATCTTGGAAAAGTTGAGGTTCTCCAATAAAATATTTAGCTATGTTATAAAGTAAGGTGATAGTGGAATCTTCTAGGACTATATTCTCTATAGTTTGTCCTGAAGATTCATCTTTAATAATTGGGTTAATAGTTGTAGTATTTAATATACTTTGCCTATTATCTTCTGTGAGATAATTATCCCACCAATTTTTTAATGTGCCGGTAAATCCAACTGTAATTAGAGTAGCGGATTGTTTATCTGACAAATTTTTCATTTTATAAGCTGTAAAGGTCATTCCCATTTCATGTAATTTATCATAAATTGATGTTCCGCTAGTCTATCAATATTACATTCAGCTATTTCTCTTCCCGAATGCGAAGTATGAGATAGAAATTCATTTTCTTCGTATTGCATGTCCGAAAAAGAAGATTTCTTATAATAATTCTTTTTATTTGAATATTTTGAACTTAATTTATTAATATCTATATCATTTTCGTACAAGGTATTAATATTTGTCGTTTTTAGTTTTTTATTAATTATTTCTATAAGATCATTCGTGATTTCAAACTTTTCTTGAAATCCAGGGAATTTCTCGTTAGAAAATTCTGGTAGTTTAAATATTGGATGAGTTTCTAGTTTTCGATTTTTATCATTGTAGGAAGGATTTGGTTTATCCTTAAAAACTGATTTAGAATCGGCTTCAAGAATTTGGTTAGAGACTACATAAAGTAGTTGATTCGTATAATTATTTTATTGCAGAATTCTATTTATATCTTTATTTTTGGGGTCTCCTTTAGTATCAACTATATCCATTTTAAAAGGCGAGGCAGTAATAATTCTACCGTCAACGGGTAGACTAATTTCTTCTAAAGGAGAAATTTTAGATTCAACTACCTTGTTATTAGTGGTATACCATTTACTAACCAACATATTTAATAACTCTTTTGGTCATCTAATTTTTCTCTGTATTCAAACCACTTAAAAAATTCTATGTTACATTTTAATCTTTTCATATCACTAAACCATTTATTTCTAAAGGTTAATCTATCTGATAAAGAGTATCTTTATATATACCATTGTTTTTTAATAGAATTCTCTGGACTAGTCCAAAGCTTATTTAAATTATTAAAGGCCTGTTCAAAAGGTTCGTCTAAATGAATCACGCCAATATAATTTTTTATTTCTTGAATTTGAGTAGTGGGACTTGGGGATTTTATGGGCTTAGAATTCGTATGTTGTATTTTGGGAATAGTTTCTAATAAATCTACCCCCTTTAATTTTTTTATTTATTTCTTTATCTTGAGGTTGACTTACTTGGTGAAACTTTGATTTTTCTTTTTCAAATTCTGACTCCGCTACAAAGTCAAAATGCCAAATATCATTTATTAATAAGTCATCCCATTTTATTATTCTTGGGATAAAGGTGTTATAATATGCTTCCATGAGTATAGTAACTCCTTTATTATTTAATATTTTAGCATTAGGGGCGAATGTAGTTTTTATTAATTTATAATATATTCTATATATTATAGCTACTTTCCCAGTAGTATCCTTACTATTCATAGTTTTAGTTTTAACTTTTAATGTTAATATATAAATTATGTTTGGATCCTTAATATTTATTAAATAATTAAAATAACAATTAAAATACAATGGACCATTGGCAAGGTTACTTTCTACTACTGCTAATAAAGATTCATTAAAATTTAATAACCTACTGTCTCTTAACAAAAGACATATGGGTATATCTGAATCCAATCTATATAATGGGTTTACTATTACTTGGACAAGTCCTATATGAAGAAATTTATATTTTTTCGTATAACTATTGAGTTTGTTAATTGCTAGAAATTTAATAGTCTCAATATTTTTATTAATAGTAATAGTAGACTCAAAAGTTTTACTATCATAATTTTTAATAAAATTACGGTATCTAGTAGGTGGTATCATTTTAAGTTGATGGAGAATCTAGCGGGAAGAGGAACACTATCCTTGGACTTAAATGTCTACTTTAAAGATTACTACCGGAGTAAAATTCTTTGTGTAGTAATTGTTGTTACATTTTTTCACTAATTTTCTTTCATCTTATTCCTCTAGGCTTGGCGACGGGGACACCCTCTGGGTCCGGCTCTACGACACACATAGTCTAAGCTAATCCAACGGAAAGTACGGGCTTGCCAACGTCTAAACCGAGAATTATCCGATTACCCCACTTCAAGGAATAAAACTAAGAAGATAAGTGGAAGAACAACAACAACTACCAAACTCCGAACTTACCACCCCGACGGCAACCTAAGTTTCGACGTCGTCTGCCCAAGGACAGCACAATGAAAAGGTAACAACAATTACTACACATAATTCCATTTTACGCCTAAGAGACCATGCTTACACTAAAATTCGAGATACCTGAAACTCAAGAGTTATCATCAGATATTGAGATAAAATAATCAATTCAGGACACAATTTACATTAAAATAAATCCCTAAATGTGTCCATTTATAGGCCTCATCCAGACCTTAGATTCATATTTTATTTCGATTGAGTCCTAAACAACAAGGATAATCAATTTTCATATATAGTTTGTATATACAGGATTCTAAACGAATCCTAAGGGGCTATTCGATGATTTGGAAGTTTCCTAAGAAAATTTCTGTGTGTTGAACACGCTTTGGCAACGGTCAGTCTTCTTACGCGATGCTTCATGAAAGAAAAGGGAATTTCTCTTTTCTGAAGAGGGCTACTGAATCAGAGTTCACTTATGCGGACCCGAGGAAACTTTTTCAAAGTCCGATCAAGTGAACCTATGTCAACTTATGTGATATCTAGGACCCTTTAAACATTATGTTTCAAGGCTTTGTCCATTTTCCCTATTTTATCTTTTGGAAGACCCTTGGAGGCGATTTTGAGAGGTTTTTTAGTGGTTAATTAAATGGGTAACCCATTGTAAATCAAAAACTTGATTTCTCATTTATTATTTATGGATTCTAACATCCAAATTGGGATTTTTATTGGTAAATGATAAGGTTTTTCAAGAACTCAAGTTTTAAACTAAAATGGGGATTTCGAATTGATTTTGATTCTTTTTTCAAAATGGTTTTCACTAATGAGTTCTTAAGGCCTTATATATCACTTTGAAGTATTGGTTTTAAATTTAACTCTCCTTTTTGAATTTGAGTTTTGAGTTTATTGACCCATTTATCTAAGTAATTGATGTGGGTATTGTTGTTCCGAGAAAGTAATTGTGAATACTTTATTGATATAGATTGTGTGGGTTTGGAAGTGATTTATAAGGGAAAACTCAAGCTTCATATTGATTTTCTAATTGATTAAGGCAATTGATCTCTTAAAACTTTTATACTAATAGAATTCATTTATTCCCTTCGTTGTTATTTGTTGGGAGTAATGGGAATGAGGTGCATAGATAATTTTCCATTTGGTAAATCATAATGAATAAAATGGGGTTGAAATGAAAAGTTTATGTTATGATCACAATGTTTGTGAATTTCCTTTTTGTAACCCATATTGATTGATTGATGAAATTTTTGATAGCATGAAAGTAGACCTTAAATGTATAAATAGTTGTCTCTTCCATGTGGTTTGATATTTCTTATGTGCATTGATATTGGATACTCTGATGCCACATGTGAAGGTTATGATGTCGAGGTCATTTCCAGCAAGTATTATGATAACAAGGTTATTTCCTTTAAGTATTATGATATTGAGGTCATTTTCGATAAGTGTTATGACTTCGAGCTCATTTTTTTGAAGTTATATTATAACGACGGAAGGTAGACCCTAGGTGTAACATGTCATATAAGACCCTAAGATGTCCCATTTAATCCACTTAGCATTCATCATACAAGATAATACAAATTAAGAGATTTAAATGACAGTTTCAACCTATGAATGTTTGATAGAGTAAAGTGGAAGTAGAAACATCGTCTCAAAGCCATATAGTACATAAGATTGATCAGGATGCAGGCCTTAAGTTTGAAAGACTGAAAGTAAAGACAAAAAAAAAAAAAATCAAGCTCGGTCCTCGGGTGAGGAGGACTCACTAATCTTCTGTCTTCTATATGAGATCCGTAGCCACGAAAGTGCAAATATATAAGGTCAGATCCTACATTTTGGGAAATGTAGGCAAAAGTATATGTTAGTACATACATGTATCGAGTATGATAGCCATGTATACAAAATATACAAACATTTTTAAAAGAGATATCTTCATGATATGCAATGACCAAGCTAAAACATGAGACAAGAGATTAGAAACTTGAATTATAAAACATGGTCAATGCAAATAAACCTCATTTTAAAACACATAAGAGATACTTTTGAACTAACCTTAGTACATCATATCTTGCTGGTGGAAATTAGTCTTAACCGAAAAATAAGACCATGAGAGATATAAACATGAAATCTAGTTTCTCCTACAGCGAAAAGGGTTGTCCCACTTACAAAGGTAAGGACCATAAACTTATCGCTTATGTAGATCCACTAGCTAATGTCTATCTATAAAATCATATGATGGAACAAAGTTATGGCACACGAGTAATTGACACTTGTCCATTCGGTACTAAACTAAACTTCCACAGAATTGTTCTTAATCATATTCTTCTTATCTTTTTAAAAGGAATATAGGTAATCGCCTATTGTCCTTTCATCATGTGACATGGGTAATAACCTTTTTTCTTTCAATATAAAGCATGGGAAATCGCCTCTTGCCTCATTCTTAATGTAAATGCATGGGTAATCGTCGCTTGCCTCATTCTTAGTATAACTTGTTAAATTTGATTCATTTTAGTTCATAAGACCTTTCAACCTTAGAATCCATTATGTGAGAAAACCATTCACATTAATACATGAGGTATTTATGTGAGCAACCCTTTAACAACAATTAACCACAATAACAACATATATGCATTTACTCTTAAAACAATCTACATCATATCTTATCTATTTCATAAGAACATGCATGATTTAATAATTTAATTTTCCTTGTTCGAAACCCACTTTAAATCATCAATATATTGAAAACATTGGATAGACATGGGTTCATGGGGATTAATAAAAAAATCATGAAAGTACATCAATTCATGCATACATGTTCATAAATCAATTCAGTAAATTAATTGGGAAATTCTATCTTTATAAATTTGAGAATTTGGGGACTCCATGGATGAAAACTGTCATGAATCAATACCAAAATATTAACTTCCATTGTTGAATTGGAGACTTGACTTGAAAACCCTAGGTTTCTTCTTCAACTTCTTGAGAGAGAGTATATTCAAGAGATAGACTTGTTTTTCTTTTAGGAATTTAAGAGAATAATTTCAATCGGGAAAATTTGGGGGTAAAAGTACTTATATAAGACTTTATATGAAGGGTAGAACGACAAAGAATTAGGATACAATAACAAGGTAAAGACCAAAAGCCCCTAAGAAAATGACTACTGACACTGTCAACGGTGGGGACCTAAGGGGCCTGATTCCACCAATGACCCATCCTGGTTGGATATTGATGGGCTTAGAGACCTTTATCTTTGGATCTCAATCGACGGGACCTACCCATGGGTCATGTCCACAACAACGGGTGTTGTGAGTGAGGGTCTCAACATTTAATCTTGGAATTTCTAGAACTCTGGACTAATCTATGAGACCGATTTACAACTCATACACTAAAAGATGGATCGTCCTAGTAAACCGTTGAAAAGGTATTGCAAATGGACATCTTATGAAAATTGGACTAGCAGACATGGTCCTACCTATAATCCGTGTGTCATAGGACAGACCATTGTTGGCGTCCCTTGGTTCTGGCTCCAGATTTTCCAACGGACTGAAATTTTCTCCTTTTTGAATCTGAGGTGTTATAGTATCTGTCCCTAGGGGACATTCCTCCTTTAATTAGATGCAAGAAATAATAAGGAAGGTATAAACTCAATCTTATATCCCATCATAAATGCAATCATATAATTGTACATATGCGAGGAGGAAACATTAATTGCAAGCTAAAGCATGTTCAGAACAACATATCATGAACTCTATATGAATATCATACTCAAATTCACATTAACATATAGGAATCAATCATATGAGTTTATTTTCTCGAAACTTAAGCTTTTCATGAAGCATGTATTTGAAGAAATCATGTTAATATATCATACACATGACACCCAATGTGTAAAAATGAAAAGTTAAATACCTCATGCTTGAGTACGGATGAAGGGAAAGAGATGACCATAACGGGACATCATATCGACCTTGTATTCCTTAGAAGCGCCCTGAACTAACTCATTACTCCAAAAAACATTCATGGAAAGAACTTCGTTTTTTCTCAAACTAAAATTGTCGGTCTAACATCATCATTAGAACCTCCTCCTAAGAAAGATTCTCATTCACCTCCAATCATTCTAAGGGAACTATAGATTTCAGATCTCAAAAACATTTCTTCAACAAAGACATGCAAAACTAGATGCACAAATGCCAAGTCATTAGGAAAATCAATTTCGTAAGCAACTTTGCCAACACAGCTAAAAATCTTGTAGGGTCCCACATTTCATGGACTACGCTTCCCTTTCTTCCCAAATCTCATTATACCATTCATGGATTAAATTTTCAAATAGACCCTATCATTAACAACAAACTCAATATCTCTTCTCCTCATGTCGGCATAGAAATTTATTTGAATTTGAACCATTTTCAACCTTTCTCTAATAAGACAATCTTTCTCGATAGCCTCATGCACCAATTCAGTACTTATCAAAGACACTTTTCCCATTCAAACCAACCTATATGAGATCTACACCTCCTACCATATAGAGCCTCAAATGAAGCCATATCAATGCTTGAGTAATTGCTATTTTTATCAAAGACAAGTGATCATACCAATTACCCTTGAAGTCAATAGCATGAACTTTGAACATATCTTCCAATATTTTGATAGTACTCTCCGCTTGCCCATCGGTTTGTAGATGCAAGACAATACTAAGCTTAACATGAGTACCAAGATCCTTTTGGAAAGATTTTAATATTTGAGAAGTGAATTGAGTACCACGATCAGAAATAATATATAAGGGCAATATATGCAACCTCACTATTTAATTCAAATACAACTTAGCACATTCTTCCGCTAAAAAAGAAATCTTGACGAGATTGAAATAAGATAATTTAATCATTCGATATACAATAACCCAAATCGAAACGTGTATCCGCCGAATACGATGTAAACCAACATAAAATCCATGTTCATATGTTCCCACTTCCAAGTAGGAATATAATGCTTTGAGATAAACCTCCCAGCTTTTGATGCTCAACCTTCACTTGTTGACAATTAGGACACTTAGTCACAAATTCGCAATATCCTTCTTCATCCCATTCCACCAATAAATCTCCCGCATGTCACGGTACATCTTTGTGGCTTCCGAGTGAATGGAATATCAAGGATTATGATTTTCTTTCTCAAGTAATCAACATTAGGAATACACAACCAACCTTGATGTCTACGTACACCATCTCTGTAACACTCCGTAAGTCAAAGACCTAATCTACAGCCTCACATGATGAAATAGACCTTGTAATACTTTTTTAAGACCAAAAATAATGAATATAAATCTTTTAGGAAATATTAGAGTCAAAATGTTAAGAAACGTCCATGACATCGAGTGAATTGTGAAATAGAGGTTAGTGTGCCTTGGTATGGTTTATGGGGTTTTAAGAGTCGGAATTCAATGTAATATGGTAGGAAGGTGTTAAACATGTATTAGAATATGTATAGGGTCAAAACGTCTGGGTATGACTCCCCAAGGACCACCCTAAGGGTCCTTTTGGAGGACCTTTTCAAAATGACCAAAAGTTGTCAAATGACAGTGGCTATTGACTAGCCAAACGACGGGGCGTCGCATGGTTAACGGGGCGTCGACGGCTACGTCTTCCAACACTTAGACATGTTCCAAAAATGTCCAAAAATCAAGTCTCTAAACTTATCGATGGACGTGCAGTACGGTGGGCATGAGCAGGCATCGACTGACCTACGGACCGTAGGTTGGGGTCTCGTAGGTCTGGTCTGGTTTTGCTGTCAAAATTTAATGAAGTTCTTTAATTAAGTTAGTTTCATAGGTGGTTAATTAAGGTTTAGGGGTTTTTGAATTAATTTAATTAAGGGAATATATAAATACCTAAACCTAATTAAACTAACTCAACTCACTTCAACTCCCAAACTAAAATCCTCTTCCTTCTCTCTACATTCTCTCTCACCAAAGAAGAATCCATTGAAGACCAAGATTAAAGGGCTTAGGGATTCAATATTGCTACTTTTTCTCAATAAATCTTCCTTAATAGCTAAGGTATGGAAGCTCTTCACCTTTGGGACTCCTTTCCCCAAAGGGTTCTTCAAATTGATATCCAAAAGTTGAGAAAACATGGGTTTCATTCTTAATCCAAACTTGATCTTTCAAATTGTTTTTGTTCTTGGTTTATTTTGATTATTGTGGATATAACATGATTTATTATTGGTGAATTAGGGTAGTTCTTCATGTTATACCTAGTTCTATAGAAGAGATAATGAATTGGCCCTATTTCCCTAACCCTAGGTTATGAGTTGATGATGAATTGAATCGTGATGATGCAATTGACTTAGTTTTGTGTTAATCACTATTATATGATGCTATTAAGTCTATTAATTGATGAATATGTTTGGTTAATGGTAAGACTATGGAAGAAGGATTGTGAAGGTAAATTGGTAAAACCTATGCTCTTGAATTTTTACTTCAGTTGTGATGGAATATACTTGATGATGATGTTCACTTAAAGTATTGATTATTATTAGATTAGATAGACGATGGTATGATGAATGTAATTGAAATGTCTTGATTATATAGATTATGAGATTATTATTAAGGTATGTTGATATAAGGTTGATTGTGGATCAATTATGTGCCTTACTATGACATGATGATGATAATGTATTAATCTCACATATAGGGGTTTTATTGAAAGAAAGTTCTCATGCAATTCCTAATGAGCTAATGTCATGAATATTTAAGGGGTTAGTCTCCTATGACCTATACTAAGCTATGATGATTAATAAAGTCTTAAAGACATTTCAAAAAGGGACAGTAGCTTAATACCAAGTGAACTTGACAATGAGAGGTGTTGACTCCCCATAGAAGGGGGATTCACCAAGTATTCTCATGAGATAAGGGATCAAATTGCTAATGGGAATGTAGAGGGTTCAAGACATATATCCTAGTTCCTTAACTATGTTTCCTTCATAGGAATACTAGGTGGTGGATCAATCTAGAATGATATGTTCATTAAATAGTACTACCTTGGAAAGTAGACAACCTTCTTTCGGTGTAGGGTTTCATAACACCGGATTCCACATTTAGCTCATGTGTTCTATATCGGTTAAGGTAATTGTTCCCGAAAATAAAATGAAGTAATGAAGTGGACTCTAACTAGGGTGACTTAAGGGGTTTGACTTAGTCTAGGTAGGGGTATGTGATTCTACCTATACATTGCACTAGTTGGCCTTGAGGGAAGTCCTAGGAGGTTGTTCATGTTCTCTTATAATGTAAATGATATGTATATGTTGAATTTGCATTTTGATGACGTATATGATGTTAATCTCACTTATAAACATGTTATTGGTCTATATTGTTTAATATGATTATGAATACTTATGATACCATGTTATATCAAGTTGGACATTGCCTGTGATTCCTTGTTGGGTTTACTTGGTTGGGTGAGGTTATGGGACTTCACTTGATCATTGCACTTGTAAGCTTGGTAATGGGTTATGGGTAATGGTCTTGCACATGTTGTAATGTTGTGAACTCTGATACATGCTTTGTTGTGGTATAACATTATGTTGGAATTGTTTGGGTTATATGCATTAATATGCTACTACACATGTTGACTTAACTTTACTTGATGATGTTGGTCTTGTATTGTATATGGTCTTGTCTTGATGAATGTTTGTTCATTGGTTGATATGTGGTCTTGCTTATGCATAAAGGCTTTTCAAAGTAAATTAACATGTTTTGAACAAATGTCCCTTTAAGCATGATCTCAATGTTTTCTGTGCAGATGTTTCTATACTTAGTAAAGGTGGTGTACTATACCATATCTCTATGTTTTCTAACAATATGTAGGTTCCGTCCATAGAGTTCCTATAAGGCCAATTGAAGAAGACTTGGACTCTTTTCTCCAACTGTTGGTAGGTCCACATGTTTGGGGAAATTACCTATTTCTACATTTTAGCTTTCAAGTTGTATTTTCATGAAGACATTGTTCATTCCTTTATAATTTGGATATTGATGTAAGCCTATATGGGCATGTTGACTTTGTATTGGCTATGTCCAAGATTGGTACTCGTTTAGATGGTTCAATATGATACAAAGTATTAGACTAATCCTATGTTTTGATTATGTAATCTAAATGAGAAGCCTATGTATGCTTCATATGGGAGGATTCTAAGTAAACTCCATATATAGTATGCGAGAGGTCTATGTAAACCTCACTACATAGATATGTATATGAAGAGTTTTAATTTTCCACACTTTTTAACCTATGAAATGTAATGACGAATGCTAAGAGGCTAGTCTTAGTCCTCTTTGAGGACGATGACAACGGTTATGTCTAGGGTGTTATCCCCGATCGTGACAAACTTGGCATCAGAGAATGAGGTTAAAGAATCGTCTTTGCTCCCTTCTACTCGTTCCACGCCCAATTTGATCACTCATTGAACCACATTTACGTAGAGTCACTACTAGAAGTTAGATCTATAGCAATGCCCCCAAAACCGTAGCAAAAGATAGAAAAACCGTTGCGACAGATCTATAGCAACGATTTAGGACCCGTTCCATCTGATCGCGTTGCAATTGCTCTATTGCATCGGTTTCTTGCAACGATTCTAAAACTGTTGCATATAGCCTATCTATTGCAACAGTTATGCCACTGTTGCAACAACCTTATCTATTGCAATGGGTGTTTTTCTCAAATGAAACAATTAATAACTGTTGCAATATCAATTTATACAACAAAATTTTAGGTCTATTACAATAGGTCATTTGATCTATTGCAACGGTTCATAATTAATTATATTCTTATATATATATAATGCACAAAACACTATACTAATAATGAATGTAAACAATTCTGTAATTCAACACAATATCAAAGTATTAGTTTATATAAAATAAAATATACAATATTCTTAGACAATTCAAGACTAATTAACATACATAAGCTAACAAATAAAATAATCCTGAAATATCCTCAAGTTGTAGACGCAACGACCAATACAAAGATCTTCACTAGTTTATCCTACCCTTTGTCCATTTGCTCCACCTACGCAAGATGAAAACTAAGTGACTTAGCATAATTTTCAAAAAAACAATATATTCTTATCATGTATATTCTTGATTTGCAAATAGAACGTGTTTATCTATCCGTTATAGAGCAATTTAAAATAGATATAAGTTTCCAAACAATATTCTTCCAGTGAATAACAATGGTACTAATGTCTTTTCCTCCATCATAATTTTGCTAAAAAAAAAAGATTACAAAGACCACAAACAAAAACTCATCAGAACCATCCAATATACTCTTCATCAAGTAACAATTTGCACTTATTCAAAGAAAAAATGAAACAACATAGAGAACAAAAGACAACTTTCCTCCATATCCGTTTATTATAATAAAATAGATTTTGTTGCATTAGAAAAATCCATTGAGGTGAATCAAAAAATCTGGACGACGAATCCAAAACTCAAAATCACAAGAACAAAAGAATTCAAGCTCAAAACATAGATGGATGACGAAACAAATTTAGATTAAAATAACAAGAAAATCGTAGCCACAACAACAACACAAGTAGAAGTAGAAGAAAATTGATTGTTAACTTACTTGAAACTATGATATCAAAACATGTAGTAGATCTGATTTTATTATTATTTTAAAGATCAAGAATCATTCTGATACAAGGGAGTTCAGAGAATGAAATTTAAAGAAAATCATTGATCTCATGACTAATACATCAAGTTGCGGTTACAACCTTAAACATTAATTAAACTTGTGACTAATGGTTTATATTTAACTAAAGATATAAACATTTCTGTGTTAGCTACTAAAACAAGCATCAAATTGTCTTTAAACCATTCAAGAGTTTTTCTTCATTATAATATGTCTGTAAAAGTAAATACTTACCTGAAATATAGTAGACGCATTAATTTTTTTTATTTTTAATGCTTTCATGATAACAAAAATTAGGACATTTTGTAACAGTAGGCAAACAATATAACAAATAAAAACAGTAGCACAAACTGAAACTTTTTGGGACAACTAAAACCAATAATCAACAAGTTCAACAAACTGAAGAAACTCTTGCTGCTATAAATCATATAAATTCAAATATGAAAAAGGTACGACGAAAAAAAGGAAGAAGAATCTCCACACTTAATAACTACAACTTGTCCTTGGTTTCGAAAGCATATAGATCCTTACAATCCAAGTGGGAAAGCAGAATTTCTGCCAAAACATTTATATTTTCTTTCAGAAAAAAACTAACTAAACTAGTATGGGACATTTTTTAGTTAGACTTATTTTGTGCCTTTGGTTTAGATAAAAGATTCGAGAAACTAACTTAATTCATCACAGAACCTCCAAAGTAACATGAAATCTAGATATCTCATTGAGCGTAACAAAATGACCGCACTAACACGTGGTGGTACAATTATTACTTACCTTAGTTAATGTCTATATGTCAAGAAATACTGATAGTTTGGATACTGTTTAGCCATATGTTTACTCTTCTCATCACGGTTGGCTCCTCTTCTTTGAATATGCTGAAATAAAGAATGAAAGAAGCATGTGACAACCACCAATATTAGAATTCTCAAATCTCTTCAAATGAGAGATCATATGTGGTTCGATGGATTAGAATTCATTTAGAAAAAACTAATGCTGAAATGGAGGTCCAAATCAACCACAGAATATTACTAAAAGAAGTCCAAAGTTTCCCAAATCTTCGAAGTGAAGCTTAAAAATTGCAATGAAAACTTTAAAAGTTAGTGCAATAGAACTAGGATATTACGCCCATTTTAGTAATGTATAACAATATCACAATATTTTCCAACTTTATAAATTCGAATAAACTGAGGGAAAGGTGTAGGCAGCCCTCTAAATCCCCAGAACATTTGATTCTCTTTCTGATAAAAGTTAATTATCTAGGGCCTTGTTAGAAAATATGAGTCCAACATACAATATAATGTCCAACCTCTTCTTTGCAACCTCAAGCACATTATCTCCAAGAGACTGATATTATAGTACATAGTGACTAACGTTATGCGCCTCTGTCAGATAAGAGTTATTTGTATGTCCTACGACTTGAAATGTGGCTCTTTGATGTGATATACAAGAAACGGAAATAAATAAATAAACCAATGTTCAGAATAAATTTTTACATTTAGCTAAGACATAACCATTCCCATATAACAATAGAAACAGTAGCACAAACTGGAAAATAGTGGTGCAACAATAACCAACAGTCAACAAATTCCACAGATTAAAGAGTCTCCTGCTGCTAATGTAACTTCAAAAGTGATATTTGCAATTGAGCTATTGATACATAAAGTAATTTGGTACTATTATTTGCAACTTTGTGACAAAATTCAACATACAGAAATATTTGATATCTAAAAGAAACCAGAATTTCCATGATATGATACATGAAACAGAAAGAAGAAATCACATCAAGTTTACCATCTGGTTTGCATTTAACTAAAAATATAACAAGGTGAAAAGGAAATCTCACCTGCATATTCACTTCACATGAAATTCAGAAGTTGAAAAGTGAATGACACAGTATTATTCATAGTTGTAGTTTACTTGAATTATTAATCACATCACATCTCAACTTAAATGGTATAGAAGTAAAATTTTCTGAACAATTGAAAACCATCATAATATAAAGTAAGCTAAGTAACAATTTCATCTTCTAATTAAGTAAAAGATCCATGATACAAACCATTGATAGTATAAGAAAATGTATGAAATGCCTACTAACATCCCAAGTTAATCACAAAAATAGATTGATCTCGTATTTTAATTAGTTCAAAAATTCAAGTTCTTTGAAAAAATGGGTTCAAAAAAAGTATCAAGATAAGATGCTTCATCATCTCAGCTAATCTACAACACCATGGGAGTTTCAGTAGCGCTGAATTCTTTAAAAATATGGGTTCAAACACGTAATATTCATATAATTGAACTTCCATTAACATTATATATTCACCTCTGTTTGTAAGGTAACATGACAATTTTTCTGCGGACTAAACTTTTAAGTTTTTGGGTGTAAAAGACGAGTTTAGATTCTCCACTTCTTGATATTTTCTTAGGATTTTATTAAAGACCTTAACTTCTACTAGAATTTCTGGCTTTAGGTAGAGAAACAATAATTTTAACTCAAATCTAACACGAAAATTAGGGTGAATTCTTGAAAGAATTTGAGCAGTATTGATCATCTAAAGCTTCATTAAACAAGAAAAGAAGAGAGTTGAGACTTGCCATAAATGTGAACTTGACATTTTTGTCATTCACCGGACTTACACCATTAAATTAGAGATACACTCTTTCAATTCTTCCATTTATGGATTCAAACAAAAGAAAGCGAAGACTCAAATGTCAATTTTTTTAGGGTCTATGTAGAATCCTAACAACTCATCCGAGTTTGTGAAGTATGATATTTTCCCCTGTGTTCTCGTGGTTTGAAGATAAAGATTTCAAACTTCTTTTACCCATACAATGAGATGACGAAATCCCTTAAAAAACAAAACAAAATTTATAGTAAAAAACACTAACCAGTAAGTTTATCCTTCAGAAGTATGAGCCCTAAAACTTGTTGATGAAGACCTAGATAGCTGCGGAAGAGATTCGCGACGTGTTCCAGCCGCTGGTAGTTTAAACAGTAAGTTGTGGAAGAGACTCCGTAGTATGAGCCCTAACTCTCTGTGATAGGATGGCTTCGAGTAAGGCGCGACTGTGTCTATAGAAAAAAGAAAAAAAAGCTAAATGTTTTAGCGCTCTGCTAAAAAATTAGGAGGGAAATAACAAGGGAAAATCATCTCAATAGTGTATTTTTTAACTTTGAACAGTCCCAATAGTAATTCTACTGCAACGAAACACAAAACCGTCCCAATAGGAGACCCTACAGAAACAGTTCTAGAATTACAACAACGGTTTAGAGGGAAAATTGTCTTAATAGGTCGAATAAGCTTATGCAACGGACAACTGTTGCAATAGATCATTTATAACAACGGTTATATAACTGTTACAAATAATCTGTTGCCATAGACCTATTTTCTAGTAGTGAGTCTTGTTCATAAGTGTGAAGCGCGCCACATTTATGAATGAGAGGCTATGTGACGCTTAGGAATTCTCCCTTATATGTAATCTTGAAAGTCGTGCCATGAGAGTTGAAATTCTACGTGTCCTCTTTCTTGTAATCCTTTTCTTGTGGATATAGGATATGACTACAAGACGTGCAGCCATAAGAAGAGTGAGGAACATTTGGCTTATGCAGGAGTTCCTCCCCAAGGCAACCAAGTCCCTCCAACCAAGTGCCTCCTCAAGAACAAGCTCCGGTCATTCCTCCACCTATGACGGATGGATATAAAAGGTCGGAATTTGTGACTTTAGCTTAAGCCATGACTACCCAAGCTCAAGCGGTAGCCATTCAAGCTTAAGCTATGGAGGGTCAAGTAAATAGGGAGGTTGGACCCTATGTTAAACAAAATGCTAGTACCACGACTTCCCGCTTGAGGGACTTCACTAGGATGAACCCTCCTTTGTTCTTTGGGTCGAAAGTGAATGAAGATACCCAAGACTTCATTGATGAGGTCTACAATATTCTTTATTCTATAGGGTTGACTTTAAATGAAAAGGCCGAGCTAGCTTCCTATCAACTTAAGGATGTAGATTAATCATGGTACACCCAATGAAGAGACAATAGGGCCTTTTGAGCAGGTACTATCATTTGGGAGGTGATTGGAAGGGCTTTTCTTTATCATTTCATTGCTAGGGAGAAAAGGGAGGACAAAGTAGAGGAATTTATCAACCTTCGTTAGGAGATATGAGTGTGCAAGAGTACTCCTTGAAATTCACCAAATTTTCCAAGTATGCCCCTTCCTTGGTGTCTAACCCAAGGGATAAGAGGAGTCACTTTATGACGGGAGTCTCTGAGGATTTGGTTGAAGAGTGTTGTTCGGCGATGCTCCATGAGAATACGGATACTTCTAGGTTGATGGTTCATGATCATTAAGTTGAGGAAAATCGACTTTAGAGGACGAATAAAGAGTATAAAAGGGCCAAGGCTTATGAAAGGGGTACTTCCAAGGGTAGGCTTGAGATTCAAGACAAACCTAGGTTCAAAAAGAGGGTTTCCAACCAAGATCCTTCTAATTTTCCCAAGACAAACAAGGATAGGGTGTCTAACCCATGTTCCAAAAGGCTAGAAGTGGATATTCACCAAGTGATAAACCAACTTGTTCCAAGTGCGGTAAAAAGCATTGGGATGACTGTATAGATGGGACGGGAAATTGCTTTGGTTGTGGAAAAGAGGGCCATAAGGTTTATGTGAGGAGTAAAGAGAAGGGGAGTGGTCAAGCTCAATCAAGTGGTCCTAGTTCCGAAGCTCCAAAGAGCAATTTATTTTATGCTCTCCGCTCTAGGGGTGAACAAGAAGAGTCCCCCGATGTGGTCACTGGTATGGTACAAGTCTTCTCTTAAATTTTTATGGTTTAATTTATCACGATGCTACATTGTCCTTTTTTACTCCTCTTGTAGCTAGAAAGTTTGATGTTCTACCCGATATTTTAATTGAACCATTTTCGGTTACAAGCCCGGTGGGTGACTCCGTTGTGGCTAGAAGAGTCTTTAGGATTTGTCCTATATCTTTGCCCAACAAAGTTACTTGGGTGGATTTGGTAGAACTTGATATGGCAAATTTTGATGTTATTTTAGGAATGGATTTGCTTCATGCTTGTTTTACTTCCTCTGATTTTCGAATGAGATTGATTAAGTTCAATTTTCCTAATGAACCCGTCTTAGAGTTAAGGGAGGTAACTCGATTCCTAGAGGTCGTATAATTTCTTTTCTTAAGTCTTATAAAATGATCTCTAAAGGGTGTCTTTACCATATTGTAAGAGTCAAAGATCTTATGTCTGACATCCCTCCTATTGAGTCGGTCCCCGTAGTGAAGGACTTTCCGGAAGTCTATCCAAATGAATTTCCCGAAATTCCTCCCAAATGGGAAATTGATTTTGGTAATGACTTATTACCGGATACGAATCCCATTTCAATCCCTCCTTACCGGATAGCTCCGGCAGAATTGAAAGAGTTAAAGCTTCAATTCAAGGACTTGTTAGATTAGGGTTTCATTCAACCTAATATTTCAGCATGGGGAGATCCGGTGTTGTTATTTAAGAAGAAGTATAGGCCCCTAAGGATGTGTAATGATTATCTCCAGCTCAATAAAGTCACAATTAAGAACAATTATCCTATCCCTCGAATTGATGACTTGTTTCATCAACTCCAAGGGTCTAGCTACTTTTCGAAGATTGACTTGAGATCGGGGTATCACCAACTTAGAGTGAGAGCTGAGGATGTACCTAAGACGAAATTTAGAACTAGATATGGGTACTATGAGTTCTAAGTGATGTCCTTTGGTCTAATGAATGCCCCGATGCGTTTATGAACCTAATTAATAGGGTGTTTCGAAATTACCTAGATTTCTTTGTGATTGTCTTCATTGAAGATACTTTGTATATTAAAAAAATGAGGGTGATCATATGGGTCATTTGAGAGTGGTATTACAAGTCCTAAAGGAACACCAACTATTTGCCATGTATAGCAAGTTTGAGTTTTGGTTGAGATCGATGGCATTTCTTGGTCATATTATCTCAAGAGAGGGTATAGTGGACGATCCAAAGAAAACCGAGATGGTTATGAATTTCCCTAGACCACTGACTCAAACCAACATTCGAAGTTTCTTTGGTTTAGCCGGGTACTATAGGATGTTTTTGGATGGGTTTGCGTCCATTCCTTCTCCTTTGACTACATCAACCCAAAAGAGTGTTAAATTTGAGTGGTCGAAAGCATGTGAAAGTAGATTCCAAATTTTGAAATATAGGCTTACCTCCGCTCCGGTGTTGACTTTATCGGAGGGTACTAGGGGTTTTGTGGTATATTGTGATACATCCCGAGTGGGTTTGGGTTTTGTTTTTATGCAATATGGGAAGGTAGTAGCCTATGCCTCTAAACAACTCAAGGTGCATGAGAAGAATATCCAACTCATGATCTTGAATTGGCGGTCGTTGTGTTTGCTTTGAAAATATGGAGACATTACTTGAACGGTACTCATGTGGATGTGTATACCAACCTTAAGATTCTTCAATATGTGTTTACACAAAAGGAGTTAAATCTCCGACAAAGAAGATTGATGGAATTGTTGAAAGATTACGACATGAGTGTTCTCTACCACCCCGGCAAGGTATGACCATGGCTTGTGTGTCTCATGTGGAAGAACAGAAGAATGACCTAGCTAAAGATGTTAATAGGTTAGCTAGATTGGGTGTTCGGTTGGAAGATTCCCCAAATAGTGGTTTTATGGTTCATAACAACTCCGAATCATCCTTAGTAGTTGAGATGAAGTCTAAACAACATCTTGATCCACAATTGAAGGAGTTGAAGAAATTGTTACTTAGTAAGTTTAATGAGTCATTCTCTTAGGGGGGGGGGGAATGGTGTGCTAAGGTACCAAAAGAGATTATGTGTACCAGATGTTGATGATTTTAGAAATAGGGTGTTAGAGGAAGCTCATGGTTCCCGATATTCCTTTCATTATGGTTCAACCAAAATGTATCGTGATCTTAGAGAGGTATATTAGTGGGATGGCTTGAAGAGGGACATAGTCTAGTTTGTATCCAAGTGTCCAAACTGCCAACAAGTGAAAGCCGAGCATCAAAAGCCTAGTGGTCTAATTCAAGAAATAGGTGTTCCTACTTGGAAGTCGGAGGAAATTAATATGGACTTTGTTGTTGGGTTTCCTCGAACTCGAAGGCAAAATGACTCAATTTGGGTTATAGTGGATAGATTTAAAAAATCCGCTTACTTTATTATCGTTATGTCAACTTATACGGCAAAGGATTATGCAAGGATCTACATTGATGAGATTGTGGGTGTTCATGGGATACCTTTGTCCATCATATCGTATAGAGGTGCCCAATTCAATTCTTGTTTTTGGTGGTCTTTTCAAAAAGGGTTCGGTACTATAGTAAATCTTAGCACCATTTTTCATCCCCAAATAGATGGTCAAGCGGAGCATACTATTCAAAACCTTGAGGATATTTTAAGATCTTGTGTGATATACTTTAAAGGGAATTGGGACAATCATTTGCCATTGATTGAGTTCTCCTATAATAATAGCTACCATTCTAGATATCCATGGCTCAATTTGAAGCCCTTTATGGTAGGAGATGTAGGTCTCCGGTTGGGTGGTTTGAGATTGGTGAGTCTTCCTCCTTGGTCCCAAAGTTATCTATGAAGCTTTGGAGAAGGTTCGTGTGATAAGGGATAGATTGAAATCAGCCTATAGTCGGCAAAAATCCTCTGCCAACAATAGGAGAAGAGATCTTGAATTCGAAGTTGTTCATATGGTGTATTAGAAGATCTCACCTATGAAACGTGTGATGAGATTCGGAAAAAAGGGGATATTAAGTACCCGGTATGTGGTTCCCTATGAGGTTTTTCAAAGGGATGGAAAGGTTGCATATGAGTTGAGACTACCTAGTGAACTACATTCGTTTCATCTGGTGTTTCATGTTTCCATGTTAAAAAAGTTTATTGGTGAACCCGTATCCATTCTTCATATTGAAGGGTTAGGTGTGAATGAGATACTTTCCTATGAAGATTTTCCGGTGGAGATCCTTGATAGACAAGTTAAGAAGTTGAGGACCAAGGAGGTGGCCTCCGTAAAGGTTTTATGGAGAAACCACCTAGTTGAGGGAGCAACATGGGAGGCCGAGGCCGAAATGAAGTCCCATTACCCTCATCTTTTTCCTATCTAGGGTTAGTTATTCCTAATTTAAATGAAAATAATCAATAAGTTTGGATTTGGCTTGTTTTGCAAAAATATGCATATTTGAGGTAAAAGGTTTGTGCAAAAATGAGTTTTCATGCGAAAATGCTCTTTGGCTTGAAATTGCACTTAATTATGTTGTGTGTATTATTGTCTTCATGAAATGTTATTGAAAACGCTAATGTGTTGTATGAAGTTTTCGCATAAGTGACTTGATGATCATGTTAGCTCATATTGATGTTGAGAAGAAAATTCCTCATGTTATGATGTTGAGCTCTTATATGTAGTAAATTGTGATTTGAGTTGTTATGTGTAAATGCCATATTGTTATGTTGATTTGAGTTGTAACTGATGTTCTTATGTGTTGTTGTTGGTTGGGCAGCTAATAATGATTCTATCCTTTCCATATAAAAAGATTTTAGTGTCATTCGGGAAATAATGTTCCTAAGGGGGGGGGGGATAATGTAACACTCCGGAAGTCTAAGACCTAATCTAGAGCCTCAAATGATTAACTAGACCTTGTAATACTGTTTTAAGACAAAAAATAATGAAAAATCATTTAGGATGTTTTAGAGTCAAAACGTTAAGAAACGTCCATTACGTCCAGTGAATTGTTAAATAGAGGTTAGTGTGCCTTGGCATGTTTCATGGAGTTTTAAGAGTCAGAATTCAATGAAATTTAGTATGAAGGTGTTAAACATGTATTAGAATATTTTTAGGGTTGAAACGTTCAATTATGAATCCCCAAGAACCACCCTAAGGGTTCTTAACGAGGACCCTTCCAAAATGATCAAAAGCTGTCAAATGACAGTGGCTATCGACGAGCCAAATGACCGGGCGTCGCCTGGTTGATGGGGCGTCGATGTCTCCATTGTCCAACACTTATAAATGTTTTAAAAATGTCCAAAAATCAAGTCTTTGAACTTATTGACGGACGGGCAGTACGATGGGCATGAGAAGGCGTTGACTGACCTACAGACCATAGGTCGGGGTATCATAGGTCAGGTCTTGTTTTGGTTTCAAATTGTAATGAAGTCATTTAATTAAATTAGTTGCTTAGGTGGTTAATTAAGGGTTAGGTGTGTCTAGTTATGTTAATTAATGGATAATATAAACACATAAACCTAATTAAACTAACTCAACTCACTTCAACTCCCTAACTCAAAATCCTCTTCCTTCTCTCTACTTTCTCTCTCACCAAAGAAGACTCCATTGAAAACCAAGATCAAAAGGCTTAGGGCTGCAAGATTACAAGTTTTTCTACATCAATCTTTCTAAATGTCTAAGGTATGGAAGATCTTCACCTTTAGGACTCCTTTCCCCAAAGGGTTCTTCTAATTGATTTCCAAAAGTTGAGTTTCATGGGTTTCATTCTTAATCCGAAGTTGATCTTTAAAATTGTGATGTTCTTGGATTCTTTCTATTATTATGGATATAATATGATTGATTATTGGTTAATTAGGGTAGTGCTTCATGTTAGACCTAGTTCTATAGAAGAGATCATGAATTGACCCTATTTCCCTAACCCTAGGTTATGAATTGATGATGAACTGAATAATGATGATGCAATTGACTTATTTCTTGTGTTAATTATTATTATATGATGCTATTAACTCTATTAATGGATAAATATTGTTGTTTAATGGTAAGACCATGGAAGAAGTCTTGTGAAGATTAATTTGTAAGACATATGATCTTGAATTCTTACTTCAATTGTTATGGATTATACTTGATGATGATGTTCACTTGAAGTATTGATTATAATTAGATTAGATAGGCGATGGTATGATGAATGTAATTGAAATGTATTAATTATATAGATTTTAAGATTATGATTAAGGTATGATGTTATAAGGTTGATTGTGGATCAATGATGACATAAGAATGATTGTGGATCAATTATGTGCCTTACTATGGCATGATGATGATAATGAATTAATCTCACATATGAGGGTTGTATTGAAAGGAAGTTCTCATGCAATTGCTAATGAGCTAATTCTATGAATATATAAGGGGTTAGTCTACTATGACCTATACAAAGCTATGATTATTAATAAAGGCTTAAAGACAATTCAAAAAGGGACTTTAGCTTAGCACCGAGTGAACTTGACAGTGAGAGGTGTTGACTCCCCATAGAAGGGAGATTTACCGAGTGTTCTCATGAGATGAGGGCTCTAATTTCTAATAGGCATTTAGAGGGTTCAAAACATATCTCCTAGTTTATGTTTCCTCCATTGGAATACTAGCTAGAGGATCCACCTAGAATTCTATGTTCATATTATGGTACTACCTTTGCAAGTAGACAACCTTCTTTCGATGTAGGGTTGCATGACACCGGATTCCACATTTAGCTCATGTGTTCTATATCAGTTAAGGTAACTGTTCCCAAAAATAAAATGAAGTAATGAAGTGGACACTAACTAGGGTGACTTAAGGGGTTTGACTTAGTCTAGGAAGGGGTATGTGATTCTACCTATACATTGCACTAGTTGGCCTTGAGGGAAGTCCTAGGAGGTTGTTCATGTGCTCTTATAATGTAAATGATATGTATATGTTGAATTTGCATTTTGATGACGTATATGATGTTAATCTCACTTATAAACATGTTATTGGTCTATATTGTTTAATATGATTATGAATACTTATGATACCATGTTATATCAAGTTCGACATTGCCTGTGATTCCTTGTTGGGTTTACTTGGTTGGGTGAGGTTATGGGACTTCACTTGATCATTGCACTTGTAAGCTTGGTAATGGGTTATGGGTAATGGTCTTGCACATGTTGTAATGTTGTGAACTCTGATACATGCTTTGTTGTGGTATAACATTATGTTGGAGTTGTTTGGGATATATGCATTAATATGCTACTACACATGTTGACTTAACTTTACTTGATGATGTTGGTCTTGTATTGTATATGGTCTTGTCTTGATGAATGTTTGGTCATTGGTTGATATGTGGTCTTGCTTATGCATAAAGGCTTTTCAAAGTAAATTAACATGTTTTGAACAAATGTCCCTTTAAGCATGATCTCAATGTTTTCTGTGCAGATGTTTCCATACTTAGTAAAGGTGGTGTACTATACCATATCTCTATGTTTTCTAACAATATGTAGGTTCCGTCCGTAGAGTTCCTATAAGGCCAATTGAAGAAGACTCAGACTCTTTTCTCCATGTTTTGGTAGGTTCTGATGTTCAGGGAAGCTACCTATTTCTACATTCTAGCTTTGAAGTTATATTGTCATGAAGATATTGTGCATTCCTTTATCATTTGGATATTGATGTAAGACTATATTGTCATGTTGACTTTGTATTGGTTATTTCCAAGATTTGTACTAGTTTAGATGGTTCAATATGAGGCGAACTATTAGACTAATTCCTATGTTTCGATTATGTAATCTAAATGAGAAGCCCATGTATGCTTCATATGTGAGCAGTTTAAGCAAACTCCACATGTAGTATGCGAGAAGTCTATGTAAATCTCACTTTATAACTACGAATATGAAATTTTTTATTTTTCCGCGCTTTTAAACCTAGAAATGTAATGACGAATGCTAAGAGGCTAGTCTTAGTCCTCTCCGACGACGCCGGTTACGTCTATGCGGTGCTCCCTGGTCATGACAATCTCCCATTTGGGAGAACGTCTCTAGGGACGAGTTGTTGGTACTTGAGGACTTGAAACACAATCCTTAAATGATCATTATACTTATCTTTACTGCTCGAATAGAAAAATATATATTCAATGGACACAAAAACAAACATGTCAAGGTATTTCCTAAACACCTTATTTGTAAAATCCATAAATGTCGTTGGCCCATTAGTCAAACCAAACGAAATTACTAAGAACTCATAATGACCATATTGAGTTCAAAAAGTGTTCTTTGGAATGTCATCTTCCTTCACCCTCAATTTTTCATAACATGATCAGAGGTCGATCTTAGAAAAGTAAATTTGTCATTGAAATTAGTCAAGAAAATCATCTATCCTTGGAAGAGAATACTTATTTCTAATAGTAACAATGATCGATTTCCAGTAGTCAATACACATAGGTGTGGCAAATGGTTGGATTGGATCGGATTTTGATGGGTTTGTTGAAATTAGGTCTTAGGCCTAACTCACACCCCAAAAGCTAGCTCAAAGGTTGAGGCTTTCCCTCACACTTATAAATTGACCACCAGCCCCTTCCACTTCCGATGTGGGATAACCCAACAATCTCCCCCTTCACACATCGGGCCTTGGGCTGGAGAGAGCGACAACCCAGTTTCTCCCGGTGGGCTGAGACTTGTTGACAACCTGGGCTCTGATACCAAGTGAAATTAGGTCTTAGGCCTAACTCACACCCCAAAAGCTAGCTCAAAGGGAGGAGGATTGCCCAAGCCTTATAAGGAGTCCACCCATCTCATTAACCACCGATGTGGGACTTTTGTCATTCTTTAACACCCCACCTCACGCCCAGTGCTTAGCATCTGGTGCGGGGACAATTTTGATTTCGGGGTTCCCAACAACGGGTGAGACGGGCCCTGCTCTGATATCATGTAGAAATTAGGTCTTAGGCCTAACCCACACCCCAAAAGCTAGCTCTTGGGTTGAGAAGGATTGATGGTTTTAAAAAACTATTTAAGCTAAATAACAAAGCCTGCACCTAAAATATAAAGACGGAAGAGAACAGAAATGAAGCAGAAGAAGAACTGTATCTTATTAATGCTTCAGATTAGATATTTATAAGCCTAGAATGAAAAATAAAAATAATAATGCATGATCTAGCAGTCACTAAAACAACTCCTAAATAATAGGAAAGCATGACTAACAACTAATTGACTAAGTCTAACTTAAAACATAGGCAGTAAAATTAAATTTACTGCAGTTCAAAAGCAGATTCCTAACACTCCTCCTTGCTTTGGATACTGCAAACTCCAATTTTCTGTCTAAGAAGCTCGAATTTGCTGATCGGTAAAGGCTTAGTAAACAGATCTGCTAGCTGGTTTTCAGACTTGCAGTAGACTAGAGTCACTTCTCCCCTTTGCTGCACTTCTCTCAGGAAATAGAACTTGATGTTGAAATGCTTGGTCTTCTTGTGAAACACCGGATTGTTTGAGATTGCAATAGCTGCCTGGTTGTCGACAAGAATGAAAGTACTTTCCTTCTGTTCCACATGTAAATCATACATGATCTTTCTAAGCCACAAGACTTGGTTTACTGCTCCTGTTGCTGCTATGAATTCAGCTTCTGCAGTTGATTGTGCAACAATTTCCTGTTTCTTAGATGACCATGAGAATATTCCTGAACCTAGGCTGAAACAATGGCCAGAGGTACTTCTCATATCATCTGCGGATCCAGCCCAATCACTATCTGAGAATCCAAGTAACTTGAAGCTTGGACACTTCTCAAACTTTACACCATAGTCAATAGTACCTTTGATATATCTTAATATTCTTTTTGCTGCTCTTAAATGCATTTCACTTGCACAGTGCATAAAACGAGATAAGAGACTTACAACAAATAAAATATCAGGCCTTGTTGCAGTGAGATACATTAAGCATCCAATCAAGCTTCTATAATAACCTTCATCAACTTTGTCGGCTCCATCTTCTTTACAGAGCTTCTCTTTTTGATTCATCGGCGTGCTCATCGACTTGCATTCCTCCATTTGAAATTTCTTCAGAATTTCCTTTGCGTATTTCTTCTGGCAAATGAACACTTCACTTTTGCTTTGCTTGATCTCCATTCCAAGAAAATAGGTCATAAGACCAAGATCTGTCATTTCAAAAACTTGCATCATTTCTTCTTTAAACTTCTCAACCAGCCTTGTATTATTTCCTGTTACCAGAAGATCATCAACATAAAGCGACATAATAAGGATATCAGTGTCTTTATGTTTTATATACAGAGTCGATTCAGACAAGTTTTTTTTAAAGCCCAAGCTTAACAGATGATTATCTATCCTACTATACCAAGCTCTTGGTGCTTGCTTTAAGCCATACAAAGCCTTTTTTAGCAGATAGACTTTGTCTTCATCTCCGTGTTTCACAAATCCTGATGGTTGCTCAACATATATTTCCTCCTCCAATATGCCATTTAAGAAAGCTGATTTGACATCAAGTTGGAACACCTTCCATTCCATTTGTGCTGCTATTGCGAGTAGCAATCTGATTGTGTCTAATCTTGCGACAGGAGAAAAAGTGTCAGAGTAATCAACACCATAAATTTGTGCATACCCTTTAACTTCAAGCCTCGCCTTGTATTTGTTGATGGAACTATCTGCATTTAACTTTGTTCTGAAGACCCATCTCACACCAATGACTTTTCTATCTTCAGGTTTGTTGACCAGCACCCAAGTTTTATTTTTCTCAATCATGGAGATCTCCTCCTCCATTGCTTTCTTCCATTTTGGGTCTTGCAAAGCTTCTACGGGACCAGCAGGTTCATAGATGGCGACATTACACCTTTGATAGATATCTGACAACAATCTTCTCCCCTTGACTGGATGATCATCTTCTAGTTCTTGCTGCCAGTGTTCTGTTTTTTGCTCTTCAGGAGGGCTGATGTTTGCTTCTAGAGAGCGTCTTCCTGATTTCTGAGAGTTCTTCCAGTCCCACTGTTCATTCTCACTAAAATGAACATCTCTTGTAATTGTCATCTTTCCTGTCTGAGGATGATAGACCTTGTAGGCTTTAGAAACTCCACTATAACCCACATGGATGCCTATGATTGCCTTCTTGTCAAGTTTGTCACGTTTAACCTGAGGAACATGAACAAAACAGACACAACCAAACACTTTAAGAAAACTTAGTGAAGGCTTAAACCCGTACCAAGCTTCAAATGGTGTTTTATCCTTCAAAGCTTTCGTTGGAAGTCGATTCTGCATAAAAACTGCGGTATTTGCTGCCTCTGCCCAGAATATCTTGGGCAACTCCTTCTCATGCAACATACATCTGGCCATCTCCATTATCCATCTATTTCTTCTTTCACTAACACCATTTTGTTCTGGTGTGTATGGTGTTGTAAGCTGATGCATAATGCCGTCCTCCTCACAGAATGTAGCAAATTTCGTTGAAGTGTATTCCTTCCCATTATCAGACCTCAAAGCTTGAATCTTACAATTACTTTGATTTTCCACCAATTTCTTGAATTTCCAGAATACACCAGCAACTTCTGACTTGAATTTCAAGAAAAAAATCCAACACATTCTTGTAAAATCGTCAATGAAAAGAACGTAATAGATGCTACCTTGTAGTGATGGAGTTCTTTGAGGCCCTGCGACATCAGTGTGAACTAGTTGTAGCTTTTGTGAGGCTCTCCAGGTTGATTTTGGAAATGGCTTTCTGTGTTGCTTACCAAATTGGCAGGCATGACATTCAGCGGAATTTGCTTCCAAATCAGGTAAGCTCTCCACCATCTTCAACTTTTGCATCTTGACAAGCCCTTGATAATGATAGTGCCCGAGTCTCTTATGCCATAACTCAGTGACATTTTCTTTTGCTGAATACAACATTTGCTCTTTCTCAAATGGATCTAATGAGAAACTTTTTCCTTCCATTTTGACTTTAAACAGGTCCTGCCCTGAGGGATCCTTGATCAAGCAATATTTATCTTCAAAATAAAGTTTGAAACCTTTTTCTAACAATTGACCAACACTTAACAAGTTTCGATCAAGTCTGGTACATAAAGAACATCTGTTATTGTTTTTGTACCTGCTTGTGTCTCAACTGCAATAGTTCCCATTCCTTTTACTGGAATGTGGCCACCATGGCCTATTCGAACATTTGCAACTCGAGTAGGCTTCAATTCTTTGAAGAGTTCTCTATCATGAGTCATATGATTTGTGCATCCGCTATCAATCAACCACGACTCGCTAGAAATATTGCTTGCAAAACATGATGCAACAAATAGTTGATCCTCCTCTTGTTCATTTACAACTCGAGCATCTACATCCTGCTGCTGAGTTTTGTTCTTACAGATGATTGCTTCATGCCCAAACTGATTGCACTTACTGCACTTAGCTTCAGGCCTTCTCCAACACTTGAAAGGTGCGTGTCCCATCTTGCCGCAATGCTTACAAGGAGGGTAGTTTCCTTTGAAGCTACCTATTTTGTTTTTGTTGTTGCGTGCTGCACCTTCTCCATCTGTTGGTTGGTATTTCTTGTTCTTCTTTTTCTTTAATCGTCCATCATCTTGATGCTTGGCAGGTAAAGCTCCTTCAACAGCTCCTTCTTGTCTCATAACACGTCGTTGCTCTTGTGCTTGAAAGGCACTTAAGAGCTCTGTTAGTGTAATACTGGACAAGTCCTTAGTATTTTCTAAGGTTGTAATGGTCGCCTCAAATCTTTCAGGTACCGTTACAAGGATTTTCTCAACGATCCTTGAATCGTTAAAAGTGGAACCCAACAATCTGACATGATTGGCAATGTTAAGAAGTCGGTCAGTGTATTCCTTTATGGTTTCACTGTCCTTCATCTTTTGCAGCTCAAACTCACGTACTAAATTCAGCACTTGCATCCCTCGAATTCTCTCATCTCCTTCATACTCAGCCTTAAGATAATCCCATACCTCTTTTGCCGACTTCAGAGACATGATACGAGTGAAGACAGTGGATGAAACTGCAGAAAATAAACATGCCTTTGCCTTTGATTTCCTAATTTTCCTTTCCTGGTGATTTTTGATTTGCGCCATCGTCGGATTGTTTGGCAAGGGATCGATGATGTATTCATCTTCTACAGCCTCCCACAGATCCAAAGCTTCCAGATATGCCTGCATTCTAACAGCCCAGATTCGATAACTTTCTCCACCAAAAGTTGGTGGTGCCATTGAAGAAAAACTTGCTTCTCCATTCATGGTATTCACGAAATCTGATTGGCGCCCACACACACAAGTCCCTTAAGAAATAAAGCTCTGATACCAATTGATGGTTTTAAAAAACTATTTAAGCTAAATAACAAAGCCTGCACCTAAAATATAAAGACGGAAGAGAACAGAAATGAAGCAGAAGAAGAACTGTATCTTATTAATGCTTCAGATTAGATATTTATAAGCCTAGAATGAAAAATAAAAATAATAATGCATGATCTAGCAGTCACTAAAACAACTCCTAAATAATAGGAAAGCATGACTAACAACTAATTGACTAAGTCTAACTTAAAACATAGGCAGTAAAATTAAATTTACTGCAGTTCAAAAGCAGATTCCTAACAGGGTTGAACATGGATTGAGAAAAAATAGTTTGGATTACAATCCATCCAAATATAATATGGGTAAATATGGATTTGGTCAAATAGGGTTTGGGCAAAGTGGTTCTAACCCATTTAAATAAATCTATTTTTCAAAAAAAAAAAAAATTTACCCCTCCCTACAAGAACCCCCACCCCTCGGGATTTTTGTTTTCGAAAAAAAAATAAAAATTGTTTATTTATGTTTTCAAAAAAAAAAAATCCTTCTGCCGAGTACCCCCTGCCCCCCGGAAACCCCCACCTCCCGAAAATCCCTCCAACCCCCACCTCCCGAAAATCCCTCCAACCCCCTCAACCAAGCTACTAAAATATTTTGTGTTTCAATAATAAAAATTTACCGCCTCCCCCGGAACCCCCCACCCCTAAAATTTTTGTTTTTCAAAAATTAAAAAATTCAATTTTCAAAAAATAACTAAAAAATTACCCCCTTCCGCGAGCAAACATCCCCCCCCTCTCGCGGCTCCCACCTTTCAACAACTGACTCCTAAATCTTTTTGTTTTCCCAAAAAAAAATTGTTTCATTTCTCACTTGTATGGGCTGATTATGGATTCTCATGTTTACCCATTTTGTCCATATTTGTATAAACTTAAATAGGTTAAAGACTATATTAACCCATTTAAGAAAATGAAAGAAAATATTAGTGATCCATTTAATTTAATATGGGCAAAATGGTTTAATTTCACTTATATGGACTGAAATTGCCACCCCTAAATACACATATGGAGCGACCCATCTTGATTTCTAACAAAGAAAACGGGATCACCCCACCGATTGATACTATGTCGATGAAACCCTTATCCAACAAATATTTTGATTTCTCCTTTAATATTTTAATTTCTTCCAGAGTCATACAATAAAAAGGAATAGACATAGGTTGCGTATCTGGGAGGAGGTCAATACCGATGTCTATTTAAAGTTTGCGAGGAATACCGGCTAAATCTTCATGAACAACTGCCAAAAACTCATTTATAACATGGACCAACTAAAGAGTAGGGGTCTTGTAATTTGTATCCCTCACCCTATAAAGATGGTAAATTCAACCCTTCAAAATCATCCTTCTAGCTTTAAGAGAAGAAAGAAATTGGCCCTTAGGCATAGAATTATCCTCTCCACTCCAAGATGGGTTCATTTTGAAACTGAAACTTGACGACACGGGTTCTACAATAAATTGAAACATAACATGAGCACAACCAATCCATACCAAGGATTACCTCAAAATCTAGCATATCAAGCTCTACAAGGTCAACTTGAGTGACACTATGGGATAACTACAACAAATTTTATTATCATGGACAAATAATTTCGTCATTAATTAATCATATTTCATGACGAAAAATCTTGTGGGACGAAAAATAATTCGTCACTCAGTCGTTATTAAATGTGTGTCTCTAAAAGTATACAAAGACGATTTAGTGCTTCATCGCTAAAAGTATTATATTAACTACAAAAAGAAATATCATCCCAAAAAGCTTAAACATTTGTGACAAATTTATTTGTTGTAAAAAGTATATTTTTTGTAGTTAATAGTATGCTTTGTCACTAAAAAGGTTATTACTACCGACAAAACTATATCGTCGCTAATTATTTTACTTTAATCAGTGACGAAATCAATTGTCTCTAAAGTTATATGTATTTCGTAGTGGAACAAAATCTAATTTCGTTAGTAATGACTATATTTTATATACAAAAAAATTATTTTGTTCTTAAATGTATATATGATTAAATTATCATTATAAAAATGGTTATATATATATATATATATATATATATATATATATATATATATATATATATATATATATATATATATATATATATATATATATATATATATATATATATATATATATAATGTATATATCTCCTATCCTAATTTTTTTCAACCCTGGCCAATAGCTCGCACATTATGCTGCCTAATTTTTTTCAACCCTGGCCAATAGCTCGCACATTATGCTGCCTTGGGGAATCAAACTCACAACCTTAAGGTTTGAACGGAAGAGTGCTTACCATCAAACCAACTCTCTTTTGTTGTTCATTTTTGTTTTATTTTATACTTAATTCTCTTCTTTCAAATTTATCTTTTGTAGAAACAATATATTATATGATTATTTATACTGATACACAAATGAATGAAATTTACCACCCACAATTCATTCAAATGTAGATTATATTTTTATTAAACTGTGTATTATTTTTTAAAATATCTTTAAATTTATGCATTACGATTTTGTCATTTTATTTATTTATTTTTGTAATTATTAAAAATTATTCAGTACAATAATAAATTTATTTAAAATTAAACTTTTAATTTTATTTAAAAAATGAATAATCGATTAAAGTTGAACATCGATACCATTAACTATTGTACTTCATGATAATATATTTGAAATTCTCGTTAATTCTTTTCTTTTATTTGTGTGTATATTTTTTAGTTTATTTCAATTTTCACCCTGATGGAAAATTTAATAGAAATTCATGAAATATATTGCACCTTTGCAAAGTCTAAGTTTGTAAGTCGATGTTATGTCTGTATAGTTACTCTACGTACGTATGTGGAATTACTATTAAATATATACATATTTATAGACAAAATCAAATAGATCGACTTAATCTATGTAGTTTACCAATCACAAATCAATAGACATGCACAAAACTTAGCACAAAGACTTGATAAATTATTTTTTATTGTGCTTATCAATGAATGTGTATCAAATAAAAAAAAGTGCTAAACAAACAAATATTGGTGATCTAGTGGTAGAACCGTTCCCACTCAAAATACCTATAACCCGGACTGTATTTTTCAAATGATGCATTTAAGAAATTTGATGTATTGAACTTTTTTGTTTTTACAAAATCGATCGAATTCAATGGTTTTAATATTTTCACTCGCCAATTAACGAATGGACTCTGTCTACTTCTTATGAAGTACTTGTATTATTCTTTTTGTAAGCAGTGACATGTAATTATGAACAATTGTTGGAAAAAATTGTATTTAGCTATGAATTTTTTTCGTAGCAAAAAGTTTAATTATTCACTACAAATATTAAGTCGTCGCTATTAACGCCTTACATATTTTGTGACAATTGTTTTGTTGTCACTAAATCATAGATTCATTAGAGACAATAAAATATTTGTCAACAATTATTTATAATATTAGTGACAAAATAAATGTCATAATTAAATATAAATTTTCATAGCTAAAAGTAATAATATTTAACTACGAACTCTAATTTGTCGATATTTTAACAACATATTTTTTTAGATGAATTTTTTTTTTGTCCAAAATTTAATAAATTATAAGACAAAAAATAGTTTGTCATGAATAAGATACATTATTAGTAACAACATAATGTGTCACTTATAGCTTTAAATTCGTGACCGACGGTACTTAACAAATGACACCAATTAATTTTATGGTGGGAAACTTAAGTTGAAAAAACTTGCTATGGATTTTTATGTTTCTTCACTAAAAGTATGTGTCTCATATATTTAAGCACAAAAGTAAACTTTCTCACTAAAAGCGAACAATTAGAGACGAATTTTGTAATACTCCGAAAGTCTAAAGCCTAATCTAGAACCTAACATGAGAGTCTAAGAGTTGTAACACTGTTTTAAATTCAATTATAATTTATATAAGTCATTTAGGATGTTTTAGAATCAAAACGTCATCGAACGTCCATGACGTACGAAAACTAGTTCAAATGGTGCCAGTGTGCCTTAGCCTATTTGACTAAGTTTTAAGAGTCGGAAAATGATGAAATTTGGTGGTGAGGTATCTAACACGTATTAGATTTAGTATATATTCAAAACGTGTGGGTATGACTCTCCAGAGACCAACCAAGGGCCCTTGAGGAGGACCCTCACAATTTGGCAAAAAGCTGCCATGAGGCAGTGTCCATCAACGGACTGCAGGCGACGAGGCGTTGGTGCATTGACGGGGAGTCGATGCCTCCTTCGATGAAGACTTAGACAAATTCATAAAGGGTTCATTTGGAAAAATCTTTGACCGAAACCACGGATGTTCCACGGAGGCCACACTGCCCGTCGACTGACCTACGGCCGATCAGTCAGGTTCTCATATGTCAGGTATGTGTTTGGCCGTGTTGTTTTGATTAATTCATTTAATTAGTTAAAAGTTTATTTAGTTAATTAAGGTTGAAGGGATGTTCAATTCAGTTAATTAAGGACCCCTATATAAAGGCTTAGCCTAATTAAACTAGACCTAACACCCATATTTCCCAAAACCCAATTGCTCTTCCTTCTCTCTTCTTTCTCTCTCCCAAAGAAACTTCATAGAACACCAAGCAAAGGAGGGTTCTAGGTCAGCAAAGGACAAAGTTTTCTCAATCAAACTTTATCAATTAATAAGGTGTGAGATTCCTTTCACCTTTGTGATCTCTTTCCCGAAAGGCTTCCTCCAAATTGATTTCAAAAAGAAGAGTTTTAGATGGGTTTTCTTCTATTATGAAATTGATCCTTTAATTGGATTTGTTTCTAATTTCTTTAGATAATTATGAGTATATTATGATGTATTGTAATAAATTTATGCTAGTTCATGATTCATTAACCTAGGTTGTGAAGTAGATCATCAATTTGATCTAAGTCTCTAACCCTAAGCTATGAACTAGTGATGAATTGTTGTGTAGTGATTCAATTGACTTCATTATTGTGTTAATTACTTTTGAGTGATGATATTACACTCATTTTTGGGTTGAATTGTATGGTTGATGGTCAGACTATGATGATGGCTTGTGAAGGGGATTGTGGTAAGTCTTGTGATTTCAATTTTTTACTTCAATTATGATCTCTTGTGTTAAGTGATGAAGTTATCATGAAGTATACCTTATGATAATATTGATTAGTGTCGGTATGATAATGAATTGAAATGTCTTGAATTATGTGGTTCTGAGATTATACTTAATATTATTGATATACGGTTGGTGATGAAGTACCTATGTGCCTTACTATGATATAATGATGTTAATGTACTAATCTCACATATGAGGGTTGTAATGAAAGGTGTTCTCATGTAATTCCTGTTGAGATATGACTATGAACATATAAGGGGTAGACACTATAACCTAAACTAAGTTATGATTATTAATGAAAGACATTTCAAAAAGGACTCTGGCTTAGCACCGAGTAAACTAGAGTGAGGAGTGTCCCTTCCCACATAGGGAAGGTAGGATCACTAATGTACTCATGCGATTAGATACTATAACGCATGTAGCATAAAGAGGGTCCCAAACTATATCTCCTAGTTATTTAACTATGTTGCTCAAATAAGAATACTAGCTAGTGGATCCACATAAATGCCATGTTCATGTTTTGGTAATACCTTGGCAAGTAGTCTACTTTCCTTCGGTGTAGGGTTCCATGACACCGGATTCCACATTGTCTCATGTGGTCTATGTCGATTAAGGCAAGATTTTCCCGTAAGTAAAATAAAGTAATAAAGTGGACTCTAACTAGGATGACTTGAGGGGTTTGACTTAGTCTAGGTAGGGGTATGGGACTATACCTATACATTGCACTAGTTAGCCTTGAAGGAAGTCTTAGAAGGATGTTCTTATATGAGTATATGCTTATAAATGTAAATGATATGTATATGTTGATCTTACATGTTAATGACATTATATGATATTGGTTTGACTTATGAACATGTGGTTGGTCTCTATTACTGAAGTATGATTATATTTACTCTTAATGACATAATAAGTTGGGCATTTCTTGTAGTTCTTGTTGAGTTTACTTGGTGGAGTGAGTTTATGGGGCCTTACTTGGCCATTGCACTAGTGGACTTAGTAAGGGTGTATGAGTGATGGTCTTGTTTGGTTATGATGTTATGAACTCGTATACATTCTTGTTGATATTACAACTTGATGATATAGTTGTCTTGGTTATGTGCTAAATTATGTTGATATACATGTTGACTTGATTAGACTTAGTGTTGTTGGTCTTGTGATGTACATGGTCTTGACTTAATAAAGATGTGCTATTGATCTGTATTGGTTCTTGATTGTTCATAAGGCTTTTTCAAGGTAAATTAGCATGCTTTAATGAAATGTCCCTTTTTAGCATGCTTTAATTAAATGTCCCTTTTTAGCATGATTTTTATGTTATATGTGCATATGGTCCTATACTTAGTACAAGTGATGTTCTAACCCCGTTTTCCCTTTTTTTCCCAACATTTTAGGTTTCGGCTGTTGGAGGGTTCATGACTACATTTGAAGAAGACTTGGATCCTCATTCTCCAAGTTGGGTAGGTCCTCACTACTTTGAAGACAATGCCACTATCTACCATTGGATGTTGATTAGTCTTAAAGACACTTTGTTCATCCTCTTTCATTTCAGTACTAAAGATTGTATAGCCTATATGTGGCTTTATTAGTATTGATGTATGGTCTATGCCCAATTGTTATACTCTTGTTTAGATGGTTTAATATGAGATATCCATTTTAAGACTATGTTATGTATCTTATAGATATATGTGCCATAAAAGTAGAAGACTATGTATTCTTCTTATATGAAGGGTCTTATACTCGATATGAATATATATATTATGTGTATGTGAGATGTCTAAGTAAACCTTATGATAGATAGAAGAAATGTTTTAAATTTTCCGCGTTTGTAACCTATGAAATGTAATGACGAATGCTAAGAGGCTAGTCTTAGTCCTCTTTGAGGACGCTGACGCCGGTTGTGTCTAGGGGGTACTTCCCGGATGTGACAAACTTCGTATCAGAGCATGAGGTTGAATATCCTTAGAAGTGATGTCTCATTAAACCGCGTCTATGTAAATTATTATTTATAATTATGAACCGTGCCACACTTATGAATGAGAGACTATGTGATGATTAGAAACTCTCATCTTCTTGTATTCCTATGTCGTGCCTCTAGAGTCTTGTTATGTGCTTTCATCTAAACCTTGTATCGTGGTTATAGGTATGAATAATCAAAGAGCAGCGGCTAGAAGGGCCGAGGAAGAAATGTTTAATGTGGGAGATCAAGACAAACAAGTGCTTCCACTTAAAGAAGTTGCTATGGGTGATTAAGTTCTGGATCCTCCTCCACCGATGACTGATCGAGATATAAGGGCAGCCCTTCTCACTTTAACTCAAGCCATGACCTCTAAAGCTAATGACGTCACTTGTCAAGTTCAAGCTATGACGGCCCAAATTAATAGAGAGGTTGGACCTCGAGTGCCTCAACATGCTAACACTATGGCCTCTCGTTTGAGAGACTTTACTAGAATGAACCTACCTATGTTCTTTGGGTCGAAGTCAGATGAGGACCCTCAAGATTTTCTCGATGAGGTCTATGAGATTATCTATGCTATCGGTATGACCTTAATTAAGAAGGCCGAGTTGGCGGCCTATCAACTCAAGAATGTGGCCTAAACTTGGTATGTGCAATGGAGGGATAATAGGGCACTAAGGGGTGGTTCAATGATTTGGGAGATCTTCAAGAAGGCTTTCCTTGATAGGTTCTTTCCTAGAGATATGAGGGAAGCTAAGGTGAAAGAATTCATCAACCTTCGTCAAGGAGGTATGAGTGTACTTTAATACTCTTTGAAGTTTACTAAGTTGTCCAAGTATGCTTCATCGTTGGTTTCAAACCTAGGGGATGAGATGAGTCATTTTCTTACGGGGTGTACACTTGGTTGAAGAATGTCATTAGGCTATGATTCATGATAATATGAATATATATCGTCTCATGGTTTATGCTAAACAAGTGGAAGGAACTAGGTTAAGGAGTAAGAGTAGGGAGGACAAGAAGGCAAAGACTTATGACGGTTGCTCCTCTAAGGTTAGGCTTGACATTCAAGACAAGCCTAGATTCAATAAGAGGTTTGCTAGTCAACTTCCTACAAAATTTCCCAAGGCTCTTGCTGATAGGGTGTCTAACCATAAGTCTCAAAAGGGAAGAGTTACTAGTTCGCCAAGCAAGAAGTCCACTTGTGGAAAGTGTAGAAAGAAGCATTATGGTGATTGCTTAGTTGGGACGGACAATTGCTTTGGGTGTGGCAAGAGTGGCCACAAGGTCAAGGATTGCCCAAATTTGAAGGGGCAAGACAAAACGAAGTGGAAAAGCTCAAGCTAGTGGTTGTAATGTGGATGCTCGAAAAAAGAATCACTTTTATGCACTTCGCTCAACGGGTGAACAAGAAAGTTCTCCCAATGTGGTGACCGATATATTACAAGTCTTCTCTATTGATTTCTATGCTTTATTGATCCGTGTGCTACATTATCTTTTGTACTCCCTTGATAGTTAGAAAGTTTGACATTTTAAACGATATCCTAAATGAACCTTTCATGGTAACTTCCCCGGTAGGTGAGTCGGTAGTTGCAAAGAGGGTATATAGAAATTGTCCTACAACGTTGCCCAATAGAGTTACTCATGTTGAATTAGTTGAGCTTGTGGTCTATATTGATTTTATTTTGGGGATGGATTGGTTGCATGATTGTTTTGCGTCCATTGATTGTAGAACAAGAATTGTTAAGTTCAATTTTCCAAATGAACCCGTTTTAGACTGGAAGGGGGGAAATTGTATTCCTAGAGGTCGAATCATCTGTTGTCTTAAGGTTTGTAAAATGATCTCAAAAGGGTGTTTATACCATACTGTAAGAGTCAAAAATTTAGACTCCAAAAATCCTCCCATTTAGTTAGTCCCCATAGTAAGGGAATTTTCGGAGGGCTTTCCTAATGATCTTCACGGAATCCCTCCCGAACGGGAAATTGATTTTGGTATTGACTTACTACCGGATACCAACCCTATTTCAATTCCTCCTTATCGGATGGCTCTGGCCGAATTGAAATAGTTGAAGGCTCAACTCAAAGATTTACTAGACAAAGGTGTCATTAGACCTAGTATTTCTCCATGGGATGCACCGGTGTTGTTCGTGAAAAAGAAGGATGGGTCCCTTAGAATGTGCATTGATTATCACCAACACAATAAAGTCACTATTAAGAACAAGTATCCTCTCCCTCGGATTGATGACTTATTTTATCAACTCCAAGGGGAGAGCTACTTTTCTAAGATTGACTTGATATTGGGGTATCATCAACATACGGTGAGAGGTGAAGATATACCAAAGACGACATTTCAAACTAGATATGACCACTATGATTTCTTGGTAATGTCCTTTGGTCTCACTAATACCCCCTCGGCGTTTATGGACCTCATGAATAGGGTGTTTCGAAGTTACCTAGATTCATTTGTCATTGTCTTCATCGACGACATCTTGGTATATTTGAAAAATTAGGGTGAACACATATATCATTTAAGGGTGGTGTTGCAAGTGCTTAAGGAGAATCAACTATTTGCCAAGTACAGCAAATGTGAGTTTTCATTGAGTTCAGTGACATTTCTTGGTCATATCATCTCTAGTGAGGGAGTTGAGGTTTATCCAAGGAAAACTGAGGCGGTCAAGAATTGGCCTAGAACATTGACTTCAACCGACATTATGAGTTTTTTGGGTCTAGCGGGTTATTATAGGAGGTTTGTGGATGGTTTTGCGTCCATTCCATCTCCCTTGACTACTTTGACCCAAAAGAGTGTGAAATTTGAGTGTCGGAGGCATGTGAAAGAAGCTTCTAAATCTTGAAAGAAAGGCTTACCCCTGCTCCGGTGTTGACTCTACCTGAGGGTACTAAGGGCTTCGTTGTATTTTGTGATGCATCCTAAGTGGGTTTGGGGTGTGTGCTTATACAACATGGGAGAGTAGTAGCCTATGCTTCTAGACAACTTAAGGTGCATGAGAAGAATTATCCAGCTCATGATACTGAGTTAGCGTCCATGGTATTTGCCTTGAAAATATGGAGGCATTACTTGTATGGTGTCCATGTTGATGTGTATACCGACCACAAGAGTCTCCAATATGTGTTTACTCAAAAGGAGTTGAATCTCCGACAAAGAAGGTTGTTGGAATTGTTGAAAGATTATGACATGAGTGTTCTCTACCACCCCGTCAAGTCCAATGTGGTTGTGAATGCTCTAAGTCATATGACCATGGGTAGTGTGTCTCATGTAGAAAAAGCCAAGAAAGACCTAGTGAAAGATGTTCATAGGTTGGCTAGGTTGGGTGTTAGATTGGAAGATGCTCCAAATAGTGGTTTTATTGTCCATCATAATTCCAAATCGTCTTTAGTGGTTGAGGTGAAGTCTAAACAACACCTTGATCTACCATTGATTGAGTTGAAGGAATCGGTTATTGGTAAGCTTAATGAGTCATTCTTCTTAGGGGGGATAATTTCTTCAGGTATCAAGGAAGGTTGTGTGTTCCCAATGTTGATGACTTGAGAAACCGGATCCTTTTGCGTTATTTCATACATCCGGGTTCTACAAAGATGTATCATGACCTTAGAGAAGAGTTTTGGTGAGAATGCTTGAAAGGGGACATAGCAGAATTCGTTGCAAAATGTCCAAATTGCCATTAAGTGAAAGCCGAACACCAAAATCCAGGTGGTTTACTTTAAGAAATCCAAGTTCCAACTTGGAAGTGGGAATAGATAAATATGGACTTTGTGGTAGGATTGCCTCAAACACAAAAGCAACATGATTCTATATGGGTGGTTGTAGATAGGTTGACCAAATCCGCTCATTTTATTCCCGTCAAGTCCACATACTCAGCGGAGGATTATGCAAGTATCTTCATAGATGAGATTGTGTGTCGCCATGGTATTCCGTTATCCATCATATCGGATAGGGGTGCACAATTCACATCTAGGTTTTGGAGGTCATTACAAAAATGGTTGGGTAACAATGTGAAGCTAAGCACCGCTTTTCATTCTCAAATGGATGGTCAAGCGGAGCATACTATTCAAACCCTTGAGGATATGCTTAGAGATTGTATAATTGTCTTCAAGTGGAATTGAGATAAACACTTGCCTTTGGTTGAGTTTTCCTATAACAATTGTTATCATTCATCTATATCTCTGGATCCTTATGAAGCCTTGTATGGTAGGAGATGTACGTCTCCTATTGGATGGTTTGAAGTGGGTGAGTCTTGTTGACACCCAATTTTGGCCTAACATTTTAAAAATTCGTAATTTTGAAGTTTTATTTATTTAATAGCTTAAAATAATTTTTTTATATAATTTTAAATAAGTTTATCGATACCTATCTTTATTTATCAAAATTTAGGATTTTTGTTAGTTAATTTTTAAATTGCATTTCACATGTCATTAGTTACGTTCATTATGTTATTTTAAAATTTCATTTTATTTGTTACATTTGTTAATATTTATGTTGAATTTAGCACAGTCTAAAATTTAGTCAAATACGAAAATTTAGAGATTCTATTTAGATAATTTTGGGCAACAATGCTAAGCCCATCATTTGAGCCCATTTTGTGTTTTCTTATATAAGTTATTAACTAGGTCAAAATAAGGGGGTGTGGAGTAAATTTTAGAATTGGGGATCAATTTTTAGAGTTATTTTTACTTTAAATTTTTTATACTTTTCCGGCGAACTTTCCTTCCGGCCAGCCACCACCAAACCCCACTGGTCGTCCTCCTCTTCCCTCCTCGCTGCCACCGGAGAATCACCAATGAAACCCACCTTCAAAGCGCCACCAAACAGCCACCAAAAACCTGTTCCTCTCCAACCAAACCAGACCCTTCCTCCTCCCTTTTCCTCCATGAACAACCAACCGAACCAGACCCATTTTAGTATTCTTCTCCAAACCAAACCACTGCCAAACAAACCCCGTTTTCCCATTTTTTTAGAACCCGAAACTCCGACCAGCAGCTCACCCACCTCCGAACTCCATATTTCCGGCAACCGAAACTCAACTATTCTTCCTCCAAACACAGCAGAAAATCATGTCTATTTCCCTCTCTTTTCTACCCATAGCAGCAACCAAAATCCCCTCCTGTCTCCAATCAAACAACCACCCAACACCACCATCAAAATCTCACTCAAACGCACCCAAATCGACCACCTGAAACCCAGCTCCGGCGAGGAGCTTTAGCTTCAATGAACCGGAGCCAAACGCTGCCAGTTCCCTGCCCCTCACCCTTCACGATTTCATTTCATTTTCCAGGTACTTCAGTGAGCTACAAGCTCTTTTTCCGGCGAGCTCGTGAGTAACAATAAACAATCAGATCCACCAAGCCACAATACTACGATGCTTATTTCGGCAAAATCACCAGATTCAATGTTCACCGGTAATCCATAAATCATTCTTTGTTCTTTAGCTTTATTTCTTTTATGTTCCATGGTTGCAAAGTGTTTAATGTTCCTTTCGGATGGAGTAATTTTTTGTTTGTTGATTATTTTTGGGTTTGTTAGTCTTATTTATGGGTTTATCGTTTTTGTATATATTTGTTTAGTGAATTTTTTTTAGAATTTTTCCAACACCTTAAAATTATATAAATATTTTGTGATTAATTTTTGTTTTGTAGTTTATGTTACTGCTTTGTTTCATTTCTCCTTCTTATTGTTGTTTATGTTTATTGTTTTTTAATTTTTGGTAGTTTATTTATTTGATTGTTGTTGTTTGGGGCTGATTTTGTATTACTTTATTGTCGGAGATTATCATTTATTAAAAAGAAAATTTATTTTCTTACTTTAACAATTTTTTTTTGGCTAAATTTTACATTTTATATTAATTTTTTTTTATTTCTATTTGTTACTGGATGTGTTATTGTATTGATTTTCATTATTCATGTCTTGTCATATTGTGAGTTGTTTAATTTTATCATTAATTATGTGTACTTTGTTAATTGAATTAACTATTGGTCCTAGCTTATCGTTATGTGTTTGCACGGTTTGTTATTTGGATTTTCTAGTTTTAGTTTAGCAATTTGTTTCTCTATATGTTTCGTTCAGCTTGTTATTTTATTGTTTGTTTCCTCTTTATTTTCATCATTAGTCTTATTAAAATTGGCCAATGAGAAAACCTTTCCGTCGGTTTTGGAGGCCTCCCCATTTTAAAAAGACGGAATTCTAGTTTAAGTTTATATATTTTATATGTTGAAGTTGGCCAATGAAAAAATTCTCCGTCGGTTTTGGAGGCCTTTCCAATGTTAATAAGACGGATTTTTATTTTAAGTTATTATTTCATATATTCAATTTTATTCATATTTATTTATTACTAACATTTTTTACTAAGTGTCTTTACAGGTATCCGGAGGTGCTTCTCCTTGAAATTATTCGAATGTAGTTCGAATCATACTTTTTGTTCATTATTGTGTATATATTGACGTTAGGCAAACTTTAGGCCATTTTTTCTATTTTTATTTTATTTTTACTGTGTATATTGCATGTTTATTATATTTATATATTATTATTTTTTCCTCCTCAATTTGAAAAAAAAGTGAATTCAGTCGGGACCCACATTTGTGGATTCCGAAGGATGCCTAACCCCTTCCCTTCGGAATAATTTGAACCCCTTACCTAGAATCAAATTGGTTTCGTAGATCATTTAATGGTTTCCTAGTTTTTCCTAAAATTAGGTGGCGACTCTTTTTAAAACTCGTTTATTTTTTAAATTCTCTCTAAAATTGAATCAATTCATTATTTTTGAGTCGCCGCGACGTTTCGCCCTATTTGAACAGAGTGGGGATGTAAACAGAATGGCGACTCTGCTGGGGAGTATAGAGGTTCTAACCAATATGAATTTTTTTTTATTTTTTTTTTCAAATTGAGGAAATTTTTGTTTTATTATTATTTATACCTTGTATTTTTATATTTCGCTGATTATTTGTTTATTGTATCTATTCATTATTTATTTTATTGTGTGTATATTATCATTGCATTCATGGCATAATATTTTCCGTCAAACGACAATTATTTCATTTCCACTAAAGGACGATTATGCGGGTTCGCAGTCGTCCATTAACCAAAATTTTCTCGGAGCACCCTGATGAGTGTAGTTGGCTACTTGATAGTCAACGATCGTTAACTGTCCCAGCCCAAGTAGTCCATTTGGGTTACCTTTTCCACTCTAAATACAACCATCTCTGAGTCGACTAGCGTAGAGCGAAACCAAATCCCGATTTTAGCGCATTGAACTAGGACGATCCAAACACCCAAGGCGTGTTGGGTCCATTAGAAAGACCACCTTCAGTCCATAATGGCCTCCGGCCTAAACGGACAATTACAATTGTCTGTAATTTGAAGGATGTATACGACATTTGACAAACCATAGTCCATCTGATTAGAGAGTTATTTTAATAGTCTATTTTTGTCAAATTCGGTTCTTCACAAGCTATCATTCCATCCAAAAGTGTTGACAATCGAAGATGACAACAAGTTCAAGAGAGAGTATCTTTCACAAAGGCTTAGAATAGGATGGTACCCCTTCGCGGGACTGAATATTTTGTATCCCATTTTCCCTATTATGTATCCCCATTCATTTTATTCGTATAAATTTGTATAAATTTAGATTTCGGGACAATGGAATGTTTCATATGACATATACACCCTTCAAATCGATAGGCCTACCCTAGGCATAAAAGGGTCACATATTTGTATAGGACACGCAATAATTGTTTGTATGCTATATGATATGTTTCAGTTTGTTGTTAATTAAAACAGTGTTTAGGTGTTTAATTCATTATTTGTGTGATATTTTGCATTATCCATTATGAACAAGAACTAACACTCTTACCTTTTGAGTTGTTCTTCTTCCGAGCGAAATGCTGATTTATATTCGAATTCAGAAATCATTATTTGTCCGAAGTTGCAAGAGACAAGAGGATTAGCGAAATTAAAGTCCTTGCATTTCTCAATTAATATCAAGTCAAAACGATAAATAAGGGGAGTATTTGACTATGAAATCGCATCCATTTATTTTATTATTATTTGGCATGATGTTCCTGCTCTCACATATTTCTCATATTTTTGTAGGAATACCGTCCCCGACATCAGTCGGGGATGGTCATAACAATGTCTGGATCTCGTGAAAATTGGGAAGAGTTAAAGGTCCAAGAAAACATCCAAAAAGAGTACAACAAATCATTACTGTAGAAATTCGTAGGTTACATTCAACAGACAGTATAAATATTGACGATTAAGAGGCTATAAAACATATTGGTGCGGAAAAAAAAAACAAAAAAAAAGGAATTTCTTTGAGTTGTCTAAATCTTTAAATTATTATATGCCTTATCTGAACGAACTACGCGTACCTGATTCTCATTTTAATGAGATACGTAGGCAACTCTTCTTGGGTTCGGTATTATCTTCTCCAAAAATAAAATAAAATAAAATAAAATAGTTTGTGCATATTTTCCAAGTCATGTCTGCATGAACTACGCGTACCTGATTCTCATTTCGGTGAGATACGTAGGCAACCCTTCTTAGGTTCGGTATTATTTTTCCAAAAGTAAAAAAAAAAAAGAAAAGAAAAATAGTTTGTTAATATTTTCAAAGTTATATCTACATGAACTACGCACACCTGATTCTCATCTTAATGAGATACGTAGGCAGCCCTTCTCGGGTTCGGTAATCATTCTTTCAAAAAAAATAAATACTTGTACATACTGTAAGAGTCATGTCTTCAGCTCGGTTGGGACCTATGTAGTTAAGAGCATGTGAATATATTTGATATGATGGAAAAGACTGACTTTGTGGTAAACTATAGATTCTCGTGGTACCTCTTATTTGTACTTTTGTGATGCTTGAGAATTCTCTTGCATGCAATCAAGATAAGAATAAAACTAACCTTATGTTTCATGTGCATTGTGTGGTGAAATTTTGATCAAAGTTCAATTGTGTTACACTGTTGATCTAGAACTTGACCTGAATGTTTTTCGAGGCGAAATCCTGAGTAATGTTTGGTTTGAGAAAGGATTGTTGGCCTTTTTTGACCCGATTGTGCCTTTCAAAGCCTACCAAATTACATTAATCCCTAGTTTTCCCACTTTGAGCCTGAAACCTTTCTTTGGACAACCACATCTTAACCACTATCCCTTTAAGTGCTTACAAGCACTATCCTCTCTTGGCCCAACCTTTTTGAGTGCACCAAGAATGTGCAAATTATAAGAGAAGATCCATCTTTGAAATTTCCGAAAGCAAAGATATCGAGTCTCCCAAAGTCAAGAAAACAAAAGACTTCTAGAGAAAAAAAGAAATAAAGGAAGAAAGAAAAGGTGAAAGAAATAAAGAAAGACAAAAATACCCTTACAAGGTCACTGAAAGGTGGGAAGGAAAATACTCCAACAAAAAGGAGAAAAATTTATAAGAAAGGAGTGAAATAAAAGAAAAGCTCCAAGAAATAAGGACTCAAAAGAAGTCAAAACAAAGAGAAAAAAAATGGAAAAGCTCCAAAAAATGAGAACTCAAAAGAAGTCGAAACAAAGGAAAAAAAAGAAGAAGAAGGAAAAAGAGTAAAAAATGAGAATTCAAAAGAAGTTGAAAGGGGGGAGAACAATGAAAAGGATCTAACGCCAAAGGCGTACTAATCATAAAGAGCACAAATTCTGTGTGACGCTCAAGGAGGAATTAAGTCACTTTTATCCCAAATAAATATCCTATCCATCCCTAAGCCTACGTTACAAGCCAATGACAAGCCCTACATGATCCCATTCTAAATATTCTCACATTAGTGGAGATTTACATAAGGGTCAAGCATATGGTATCATAGTTGTGTGCATTGAACATTTTGTGAGTGTGAGTACACTTTGAAAAATGTCCTATAATCAAATGTTTCAAATATGTGTGAAATAGGACTAGTCTTTGTCGTGAGGGCACTTGAAACATGAGGATTGATACAATTCAAAACCTTTGTTTGAAGCAAGATGAACAGATCATGTTGATCCTTAAGTATATTGGAGGTACCACTTGAAGCTGTAGTAATTACCTTAAATTCAATCTTAAAAAAAATAATGAGAGATTTACCTGCAATCTTAACTGTTGGTACCAATTGTAGTGAAGGTTTGACTATCTCATCACATTGTTTATTTTTCAAAAAAAAAAAAAGAAAAAAAAAAGAAAAAAAAAGTGAGCAAACACTCATTCTTTAATATTTTAAAACCTTTTTAAGAATCTTTCAATTTTATAAATAAATAAAAAAAAAGAGAAAAAAAAAAGAAATTGCCTTTTGAGTTGTCCATTGTAAAAAGTGTTATCGGGTTAATCTTGTATATGTAGGAGTCCTATTTTACTTAATGGATTGTCCGTCCCAAAATGTGACATGTTTTTTTTATCTCTAGGCTTTGGATATCACATGGAATATTATTTTCCTATTTCATCATGTTCATATTGTACATTTTCTACTGATGATCTTCTTTCAGATTTTTTTTGCAGTATTCATCATCTACAAGTTTGGAACTACATTTGACTTGATTCCTGCCTCAACAGGATATGTAGGCACCACGACGGCTCAGTCATATACCCAGTGTGATTATTATTTCTCCTTACAATAAAAACTGGGACAGAATTTTTGAAAATATCTCAAAAATTCTCAATAGAGGTGTTATCGCCAACAAGTCAACATTGAAGATCATTTTGAGATTTGCGAAAATTCTAACTGGGACAGAATTTTTGAGGAAGGCCTCAAAATTCTGATAAGTACTACGAGAAGCTTTATAGCAACTACAAAGATCATGCATTTAGAGTCAATATTCATGCATAGCTAGAAAATCATGCATCGAGAGTTAATATTCATGCATAGCAGAAAATCATGCATCGGGAGTCAATATTCATGCAATGCGGAAAATCATGCATCGCGAATCAATATTCATGCATTGCAAAAGATCATGCGTCACAAGTTAATATTCATTCATTGCAAAAGGCATCGCGAGTTAATATTCATGCATCGAGAGTTAATATTCATGCATCGCGAGTCAATATTCATGCATTGCAAAAGATCATGCATCGCAAGTTAATATTCATGCATTGCAAAAGATCATGCATCGCGAGTTAATATTCATGCGTCGAGAGTTAAGATTCATGCATCGCGAGTCAATATTCATGCATTGCAAAAGATCATGCATCGCAAGTTAATATTCATGCATTGCAAAAGATCATGCATCGCGAGTTAATATTCATGCATCGAGAGTTAATATTCATTCATCGCGAGTCAATATTCATGCATTGCAAAAGATCATGCATCGCAAGTTAATATTCATGCATTGCAAAAGATCATGCATCGCGAGTTAATATTCATGCGTCGAGAGTTAAGATTCATGCATCGCGAGTCAATAATCATGCATTACAAAAGATCATGCATCGCGAGTTAATATTCATGCATCGAGAGTTAATATTCATGCATCGCGAGTCAATATTCATGCATTGCAAAAGATCATGCATCGCAAGTTAATATTCATGCATTGCAAAAATATCATGCATCGCGAGTGAATATTCATGCATTGCAAAAAAAAAAAAAAATCATGCATCGCGAGTCAATATTCATGCATTGCAAAAGATCATGCATCGCAAGTTAATATTCATGCATCGCGAGTTGCATCGCGAGTCAATAATCATGCATTACAAAAGATCATGCATCGCGAGTTAATATTCATGCATCGAGAGTTAATATTCATGCATCGCGAGTCAATATTCATGCATTGCAAAAGATCATGCATCGCAAGTTAATATTCATGCATTGCAAAAATATCATGCATCGCGAGTGAATATTCATGCATTGCAAAAAAAAATATAAAAAAATCATGCATCGCGAGTCAATATTCATGCATTGCAAAAGATCATGCATCGCAAGTTAATATTCATGCATCGCGAGTTATTATTCACGCATCACGAGAAGATTTCATACCTCGCAGAAATTTATGCATCGCAAGAAGATTTCATACCTTGCGGAATTTATGCATCGCAAGAAGATTTCATACCTTGCGGAATTTATGCATCGCGAGAAGATTCCATCCCTCGCAAAATTTATGCATTGCGGAAAGATATTCATGCCCCGCAGAAGATCATGCATTGAGAGTCAATATTCATGCATAGCGGAAAATCATGCATCGCGAGTCAATATTCATGCATTGCGGAAAATCATGCATCGCGAGTTAATATACATGCATCGCGAGAAGATTTCATTCCTCGCAAAAGTTTACATTTCGTAAGAAAATTTCATACCTTGCGGAATTTATGCATCGCGAGAAGATTCCATCCCTCGCAAAATTTATGCATCGCGAGAAGATTTCATCCCTCGCAAAATTTTATGCATCGCGAGAAGATTCCATCCCTCGCAAAAGTTTATACATCGCCAAGAAGATATTTGCATTTAAGTCGCATCTATTCGGAGGTGAAGGATGTGCACCATATCTTTTCAACGTTCAAGTCGGTGGAAACTTGCGTTGAAAGATATTTGCATTTAAGACGCATCTATTCGGAGGTGAAGGATGTGCACCATATCTTTTCAACGTTCAAGTTGGTGGAAACTTGCGTTGAAAGATATTTGCATTTAAGATGCATCTATTCGGAGGTGAAGGATGTGCACCATATCTTTTCAACGTTCAAGTCGGTGGAAACTTGCGTTGAAAGATATTTGCATTTAAGACGCATCTATTCGGAGGTGAATGTTGTGCACCCTATCTATTCAACGTTCAAGTTGGTGGAAACTTGCGTTGAAAGACGTTTGCATTTTGTCCTACCGATGGACATACATTCAAAATCCTACCGATGGATAATCTTTTCATTTGTCCTACTGATGGACATACATTCCAAATCCTACAGATTGATCATCATCTTCATTCGTCCTACCAAGGGACCTGTATTTATCTCCATTTATCGTATCATAAGAGATGCTACCCTTTTTCTTTTAGTTTTGCCTATAATAATGAGTTTTATCTTTGTTTTTTTTAGAACATTCTAGAGGATGCACTCTCAGAGGAGCCACATGTGCGAATTACTTCAACAAAGACGCAACGAAGCGTGGAACCTTTTAGATGTGAGTTCGGGATTGACTTCCACTATATTTCCACCGCATTTCTCTAGAAAGGTCATGTGTTTGGTCAAAATTGGGTTTGTCAATTTTCGTTGTCCACGATTTCTTTCATCAATCATACACAATGAAAGGGACAGCTGTTGACACCCAATTTTGGCCTAACATTTTAAAAATTCATAATTTTGAAGTTTTATTTATTTAATAGCTTAAAATAATTTTTTTATATACTTTTAAATAAGTTTATCGATACCTATCTTTATTTATCAAAATTTAGGATTTTTGTTAGTTAATTTTTAAATTGCATTTCACATGTCATTAGTTACGTTCATTATGTTATTTTAAAATTTCATTTTATTTGTTACATTTGTTAATATTTATGTTGAATTTAGCACAGTCTAAAATTTAGTCAAATACGAAAATTTAGAGATTCTATTTAGATAATTTTGGGCAACAATGCTAAGCCCATCATTTGAGCCCATTTTGTGTTTTCTTATTTAAGTTATTAACTAGGTCAAAATAAGGGGGTGTGGAGTAAATTTTAGAATTGGGGATCAATTTTTAGAGTTATTTTTACTTTAAATTTTTTATACTTTTCCGGCGAACTTTCCTTCCGGCCAGCCACCACCAAACCCCACTGGTCGTCCTCCTCTTCTCTCCTCGCTGCCACCGGAGAATCACCAACGAAACCCACCTTCAAAGCGCCACCAAACAGCCACCAAAAACCTGTTCCTCTCCAACCAAACCAGACCCTTCCTCCTCTCTTTTCCTCCATGAACAACCAACCGAACCAGACCCATTTTAGTATTCTTCTCCGAACCAAACCACTGCCAAACAAACCCCGTTTTCCCATTTTTTTAGAACCCGAAACTCCGACCAGAAGCTCACCCACCTCCGAACTCCATCTTTCCGGCAACTGAAACTCAACTATTCTTCCTCCAAACACACCAGAAAATCATCTCTATTTCCCTCTCTTTTCTACCCATAGCAGCAACCAAAATCCCCTCCCGTCTCAAATCAAACAACCAACCAACACCACCATCAAAATCTCACTCAAACGCACCCAAATCGACCACCTGAAACCCAGCTCCGGCGAGGAGCTTTAGCTTCAATGAACCGGAGCCAAACGCTGCCAGTTCCCTGCCCCTCACCCTTCACGATTTCATTTCGTTTTCCAGGTACTTCAGTGTGCTACAAGCTCTTTTTCCGGCGAGCTCGTGAGTAACAATAAACAATCAGATCCACTAAGCCACAATACTACAATGCTTATTTCGGCAAAATAACCAGATTCAATGTTCACCGGTAATCCATAAATCATTCTTTGTTCTTTAGCTTTATTTCTTTTATGTTCCATGGTTGCAAAGTGTTTAATGTTCCTTTCGGATGGAGTAATTTTTTGTTTGTTGATTATTTTTGGGTTTGTTAGTCTTATTTATGGGTTTATCGTTTTTGTATATATTTGTTTAGTGAATTTTTTTTAGAATTTTTCCAACACCTTAAAATTATATAAATATTTTGTGATTAATTTTTGTTTTGTAGTTTATGTTACTGCTTTGTTTCATTTCTCCTTCTTATTGTTGTTTATGTTTATTTTTTTTTAATTTTTGGTAGTTTATTTATTTGATTGTTGTTGTTTGGGGCTGATTTTGTATTACTTTATTGTCGGAGATTATCATTTATTAAAAAGAAAATTTATTTTCTTACTTTAACATTTTTTTTTTATTTTTTGGCTAAATTTTACATTTTATATTAATTTTTTTTTATTTCTATTTGTTACTGGATGTGTTATTGTATTGATTTTCATTATTCATGTCTTGTCATATTGTGAGTTGTTTTATTTTATCATTAATTATGTGTACTTTGTTAATTGAATTAACTATTGGTCCTAGCTTATCGTTATGTGTTTGCACGGTTTGTTATTTGGATTTTCTAGTTTTAGTTTAGCAATTTGTTTCTCTATAGGTTTCGTTCAGCTTGTTATTTTATTGTTTGTTTCCTCTTAATTTTCATCATTAGTCTTATTAAAATTGGCCAATGAGAAAACCTTTCCGTCGGTTTTGGAGGCCTCCCCATTTTAAAAAGACGGAATTCTAGTTTAAGTTTATATATTTTATATGTTGAAGTTGGCCAATGAAAAAATTCTCCGTCGGTTTTGGAGGCCTTTTCAATGTTAATAAGACGGATTTTTATCTTTAAGTTATTATTTCATATATTCAATTTTATTCATATTTATTTATTACTAACATTTTTTACTAAGTGTCTTTATAGGTATCCGGAGGTGCTTCTCCTTGAAATTATTCGAATGTAGTTCAAATCATACTTTTTGTTCATTATTGTGTATATATTGACGTTAGGCAAACTTTAGGCCATTTTTTATATTTTTATTTTATTTTTATTGTGCACATTGCATGTTTATTATATTTATACATTATTATTTTTTCCTCCTCAATTTGAAAAAAAAGTGAATTCAGTCGAGACCCACATTTGTGGATTCCGAAGGATGCCTAACCCCTTTCCTTCGGAATAATTTGAACCCCTTACCTAGAATCAAATTGGTTTCGTAGATCATTTAATGGTTTCCTAGTTTTTCCTAAATTTAGGTGGCGACTCTTTTTAAAACTCGTTTATTTTTTAAATTCTCTCTAAAATTGAATCAATTCATTATTTTCGAGTCGCCGCGACGCTTCGCCCTATTTGAACAGAGTTGGGATGTAAACAAGTCTTCACTTTTGGGTCCCGATTTGATTTATAAGACTTTGGAGAAGGTTCATATTATAAGGAATTGCTTGAAAACAGCCTATAGCCGGCAAAAGTTTTACGCCGACCATAGGAGAAGAGAATTAGAATTTGAAGAAGGTGATAAGGTGTATCTAAGAGTTTCACCTATTAAAGGGGTGGTGAGATTTGGCAAGAAAGGGAAGTTGAGTCCTCGTTATGTGGGTCCCTACGAAATCTTGAAAAGAGTTGGTAAGGTGGCATACGAGTTGAAGTTACCTAATGAATTGTCTTCGGTTCATTTGGTGTTCCATGTTTCCATGCTTGAGAGGTGTATCGGTGATCCCAAGTCCATTCTTCTATTGAGGGTCTAGGTGTTCAACAGAACCTCTCTTATGAGGAGGCTCCGGTTGAAATCCTTGATAGACAAATAAAGCAGTTAAGGAACAAGGAGGTGGCATCCATAAAGGTGTTATGGAAGAACCACCTAGTTAAGGGTGCAACATGGGAGGCCGAGGACGACATGAAATCCCGCTACCCTCATATATTTGATAACTAAGGTTACTTGTTCCTATTTAGTGAAAGTAATGAATTTATTCGAAGTTGCCTTGATTTTTGGTTAAATAGTAAATTTCATGTTTTATCACAATAAGTTATAGTGAATTATGCCTATCTTAAGTGAAAGTTTTCAATAAAATGCTCTTGTAGTTGATTTGAGTTTATGTTGTGCATTTTGGTATATTGTGCCTTCATGAATTATATAGGGCATGTTGATGTAAATTGAAGAAACCTTTGGCATAACAATAAACATGTAATGAATTATGAACTCTTATAAGTTGAAATGATGTTTTGAGTTGCATTGAGAAAAAGGTTATGTGGTTATGTTTAATTTTTGGTTGTGCTGCTAGTCTTGAGTCTATTCCTTCCTTTTAAATAATTTTAGTGTCATTTGGGGGACGAATGTTCCTGGGGGGGGGATAATGTAATACTCTGAAAGTCTAAAGACTAATCTAGAGCCTAACATGAGAGTCTAAGAGTTGAAACACTGTTTTAAAGTCAATTATAATGTATATAAGTTATTTAGGAAGTTTTAGAAACAAAATGTCAACGAACGTCCATGACGTCCCGAAACTAGTTCAAAGGGTGCTAATGTGTCTTAGCCTATTTGACTAAGTTTTAAGAGTCGGAAAATGATGAAATTTTGTGGTGAGGTGTCTAACACGTATTAGAGTTGTAAGACCTCGAAAATGAATTAAGGTGCTTAGAGAGTCACATGTGTCTAAAAATGTTTAAAATATGTTCATTAAGTGTTTTATAGTTTGTATGCTTGATTTGAAGTCTTTTGGAGGTCAAACGTCCAAGAACGTCCAAGACGTTAGATAGTTAGCCCTTGGACGTACTTGAGTATGCTTAGCATATTTTGATATGTTGCGTGTGTAACCTAGCATCTTAATAAACATGTTAATGGTAAAAACGCCTGGGTACGACTCCCCGAGGACCACCATAAGGGACCTCAAGGAGGACCCAAACGTTGGACAAGGAGGTTGCCCAAGGCAGCAGGTTATGATTCTTAAAGGATGTCTCTATGATAAAGAGCTTGATATGAATTTCCCAAGCTCAAGGAAAGGAATCCTGAAGATTCAAGGATTTCCTATGTCAAGTTATGTTTAAAGTTTTGCAATAGTTTGGTTAATGTTTTATGTTGAAAGGGTCGTGTACCTATTATACTCTAATGATGTTGAGTCTAGTATGGCAAAAAAAGACTAGAGTCATTAAGTATGTATTATGATATTTTATATATAATGGAAGTGATGTTCTAGCATATGATGTGCTATGAAAGTTTTAAATTTTCTGCTAAATTTGCCAATGAAAATGCGATGAATGATAACTATTGGCTTTTATAAGACCTCTGAGAGGTCAAGTACGTCATGTTACTTTTAGGGGGTGCTCCCCCGTCGTGAAAAACATGGTATCAGAGCATGAGGTTTATGAAAATGGTTTTAGGGTGCAAAGTCTCATATTGCCACGTCTAGTAGAGTCTCAATCATCGTTGGTGAGTCGCGACACATCTATGAGCGAGAGGCTATAGGACGATAGAGTTTCCCTTCTTCACTATTCTCATGCCTTGCCATAGAACTTAACTCTATAAGATCTCTTTCTTATGTTTTTTTGTCCGGTGGTCCTTTAGATGTGATTGCTTGGATGAGATGGTATCTCTATAGTTGAGGGATAAAAGGTGAGTTTTGATGCTTATCTTGGTTTATGGTTTGATGAGTATGTGTGAAGGTGCATTTTGTCATGCTTTGAGGATGTGATGCCATTGATGGCTATATATGAGACCTATGTGAAATGACATGTTATGTGAAGATTTATGTAATGATATGGTTTTAACTTGATTAAGAGTTATTATGGTTAAAATGAGTTTCCTTATTGGATTGGCATGTTGCTACGGTTTTGCATGATAGCAGTCTAAAAAAATATGGTATAGGTTTGAAATGCCTTTAATAAATGTGGTAAATGGATATAATGCATGTTTCCCTTATATGTTTAAATGTTTAATGTTGCCCTTTGTATATGTGTAATGTTTTATGTGTTGCCTTCTATGTGTAAACCTTCATGGTTGCCTTGATTGGGTTGAAGTCTTCTGTATAGGCTCCACCATAGGAATGAAGGTAGCATGCTTACCTTGTAGGGTGATGATGTTGGTTGGATTGACCTAGAAGTTACCTTACATTAGTATATAAAGAAAAGAAAGAGGTCTTATGGGTAAGTCTCCTCTATTGTTTCCCCTATGGTTTTATGATCCCTGGTGTTTATGGTATAGTTGAGACCTTATGTGGTTGGGTAGTATGACCTAACTTGAATGTTATTGATTTCCTTTTGGTGTTAAGCCTAGAAGGATGGTTATGGTCGAGTTAGTAGGCTCCTTAATGAGAGAGTAGGAGTGAAAACCCGAAATGATGTTAACCTTTACTATGTGAGGATTATATAGGTTGGTTTTGACTTGCCTTGACTTTGGTGTTTAAGGGGATTATGTTATTGGGCATACCCCAAGTGGGGGGATAGTGTGCCGATGTGATAAGATTTTATGTGCCTTTGATGACCCTATGTCGAGTTACTCTAAACCTTTTTAGGTTGGTAATCACCTTTAGGTGGAAATGATAAAGGTGGGTAAGATAACATCCTCTTTAGGTAGGGTTAATTTGCTCTTAAGTGGGTTTACCCTAAGTGGGGGATGATGAGTTGAGTAGTAAGGTTGTTGATTTCTTATCTAGTCCTTCTATTATTATTTTGAGCTTGAAACTAAAGAGTTGTTAGAAGCTTGTTCGTGATCGGAGTCTTGCATAAAAGTATGAGTTGCATGTTCTCCATATGTTTTGTTTGTCTTATTTGACACCATGTTTGTCATGTTTTGAAGATTCTAAATTGCATGAAAAAACGATTTAAGATCAAATTCATGTTATCTCATGATGATTGTGCATCTTGGTGTGCTAGTTGTGCATTTAACTTCATGAGAAAAAGGTAAGAAGTATATTTGAAGTCATTTTTGTGATGTGATGCTTTAAGCCATCATTGCTAAAATGAGTCTCCTTAAAATGTAAATGAATAGACTCTTGAAGTTGGTGTGACTTTTATGGGTTAGAAAGCATGATTGTCGGCTCACCCTTGAAAAGTGAAGGCATGTTTAGCTAGTGTCCTTGTGTGTGCCTATAAATTGTAAGGTTGTTCCCAAATGATGCTTGCTTATGAAGGATATTTCCATGTTAAAAATGTAAACTTAGTGAACTGGCTTCCTATTGTTGCAATGTGTGTGGTGTGAATTACCCTTTTAACTTCACTAGGAAGGAAATATGAGCATGCTTTTGCTAAAAGTTGAGAAATTCTCATTTTAAAGTGAATTGACCTTTGTGCCTTGCTTGGGTAGGAACTCATGAGACAAGTAAGTGCGTTGAGGAGAAGGACATTCCGGCATAGACAAGACTAAGCATGGTAGGGTTGGCACTAGGTCTAGTTAATAAAGATCCTTGTTAATTTACTTGACTCAAGTTTATGTGCATTGAAGTATGAGTGCTTACTTGCTTCTTGAGTGTTGTTGAATCTGCCTAAGTGTGATTTAAATATGGTTTCATGATGAGATCTTAATTAATTAAATTGTAAAGACCATATTATGATTAGGAGAAGGACGTTCCTCCTATGAACATGACAAGAGTCTAGGTGTTTGATACATTTTGAAAGTGAGTGAATAAAAATTGGTGTTTGCTTGTGTTGCATTGAGTGCTAAGTGGCTTGCAAGTTTGTGTTCCTTGTAATTTTGGTGCATTGACTTTTATGTGATGATGTGTTGAATGTTGTGAGCTTCTCTATGGGTCATTGAAGTCCTTAATGTGTTTAAAATGTTCCAAGTGTCTTTCGAGGACGAATGTTCCCAAGTGGGGGATATTGTAAGACCTGAAAATGAATTAAGGATCTTAGAGCCTCAAATGTGTATAAAAAGGTTTAAAATATGTTCATTAAGTGTTTTACAGAATGTATGCTTGATTTGAAGTCATTTGGAGGTCAAACGTCCAAGAACGTCCAAGACATTCGAAAGTTAGCCCTTGGACATACTTAAATATACATAGCATGTTTGAATGTGTTGCGCTTGTTGTTTGAAGTCCAAATATAGTAGGGGTTACCCTATCATCTTCATAGAAACGTTAAGGGTCAAAACATCCAGGTACGACTCCCCGAGGACCACCCTAAGGGCCCCCAAGGAGGACCCAACCGTTGGACAAGGAGGCTGCCCAAGGCAGCAGGCTGCAACAAGATTTGGGGACCAGCCTCGCGTCGTGTGCCTGGACAGAGTTTGCTTGTGCAACGCGCGCCCAACACGAGGTCCACCGCCTCAAAAATTATTTGGGGCAAAATCAGAGGTTGCCTCCCCGAAGCGCAACCACTTCCCAGATTCGGTTGCGTCGTTTTAAAATCAAGTTTGACATGTTTAAAAGTCCCAAAAAGTATGGGGGTGTTTTTATAACTCAGGGAGACAGTTATAAACTGTTTTTAGAACCTTTTTAACCCCTTTCCCAAGCCAAAACACCAACACGCAATAAGAACATCAAAAATCCCAAAACTCTCAAACCTCCATTGGAGGGAAAACTCAAGTTTGAAGCTAAGGGCTGACTTTCATGGTTTGTTATTCAATTTTTCATGGGCTTCTCATGTAGAAAGTTATGGTGATACTTCATCTCTAAATAACCTTTCATTTAGAGAGTTCCTTTCAAAGTTTTGAAAGAGAATTCATGATCAACCTTCCTTTCTTCTAATCTAGCCATGGGTTCTTTCTCAAAATATTTTCAAAGGTTTTCTCATGATGAATTGACGTTAATGTATTGAATTTAAGGTGAATTTGAATCCAATTGCATGGTGAACCCATGCTCCCTTCAAACTCTCGATTTAGCCTATGTGTGGGCTTTGTGATCTTGATCTTATGCAAATCGAATTATGTTTCAATTATGTTAAAGTACTTATATCTACTGCCTATTATGTATATTCATGATCAATTATGTTAAATTGATCCATGTGGGTCAAGGTTTGAAGGTTTGAATGAGAATAGCCTATGTTCTTCTATCTTTTACGGATTTCTACTGTAGTATCTTGTGATCTTGATGATAGAATGATTGTTATGAGTTTCAATTGTGATAAATTGACTTAACTACTTCCAATTATGTTAATTGATTATTAATTAGCTAGATTTAATGTATCCAATGTAGATCAAGGTTTGAAGATTAGGTAGTATTGACTTATGTTCTTCTATCCACTATTGATTGTTAATATAGAATACTTGTATTTTCTTGATTCTAGTGCGATTGAAGAATGATTTAGTTTTGGTTATTATCTCTTTAGCTACTTACCTACATGTATATTATTACTGAATTATGCTTGATTGTCAAGGCAAGGGAAATTGGTGAGTGATCTATGTCTCTCTATTTTCTAGTAAATTGGTGATGTAGTGTACCTGTTAGTAGCATGATCTTGTAGTGGCTTATGCATGATTTCGCTTATGTTGAAGTACATTTAGTAACTGCCCAATACTTGAATTGTTGATAAAAATGGAGTATTGATCAATGATGATCAAAGGTTGAGGAATTGGTAAGATTGCCTACTTTCTTTACTTTTCTATGGTATTGTGCATATAATTGGACTTGGATGGAATTGTGTGGTATGATCCACTAATGGTGGTGGTGTTTACTTTATTGTCATTACATATGTGATTTTATCATGGACTTGATAGCAATTGTATTATTAAGGTGTGGTGGTGATGATCACCAAATGGGCATAAGGAAATGGTCGTGCTCTGTCCAAGCATTCATTTTGGTAATCCATGCAAACTTTCCACCCGATAACCGATCGCATTGGTATAAGCTCATTTCTTTCATTCGGGACCATTATAATACCACCCTTTGTAGGCAAACACTGAACAGGGCATACCCAACTACTGTCTGCACTGGTTAGATAACTCCAGCATCCAACCATTTAATAATCTCTTTCTTCACTACCTCTTGCATAGGCAACTTTAATTTTCTCTGATGCTCGATACTAGGCTTATGATCCGGCATGATTTGAATTTTGTGAGAACAAATACTGAAGGAATTCTGATAATATCCCTAGTATTCCACCCGATAGCTCGCTTGAACCACTTTAACACTACTACAAAACACTCGACTTGCCGCCATTAAGATTTGCCGCAATGAAAACAAGGAGTGTCTCATCCATGCCCAAGAATACATACCTCAAATGTGGTGGTAGGGACTGGAGTTCAAATTCAGATGCCTCTTCCACAGATGGACTCGCTGGTGGAGTCTCACGATTTTTCATATCCAAGTCCAACTTCTTAGTCTTTGGCCGATATTCGCACCTATCAAATGTGTCCACCAACTCCTCATACTCATCGATAAAATTACCATCAAAGTTCATTATCATTGACTCTAACGCCTCAATAACCAGTCTCTCCTCAATTTGCACCTCTGAAACACTCTCACTTATAAAATTTAGAGTATCTATCGATTGGAGCTCACCACTCTGCTTCATAGACCTTCAAATATCGAAAGTCGCCTCCTCATTGTTAAGTCTAAACTTCATCTACCCTTTCTCCATTGTAAGACTCCGGAAGTCTAAGACCTAATCTAGAGCCTCACATGATGAACTAGACCTTGTACTACTGTTTTAAGACCTAAAATAATGTATATCATTTAGGAAATTTTAGAGTCAAAATGTTAAGAAACGTCCATGACATCCGGTGAATTATGAAATAGAGGTTAGTGTGTCTTGACATGTTTCATGGGGTTTCAATAGTTGAAATTCAATGATAATTGGTAGAAAGGTGTTAAAAATGTATTAGAATATTTATAGGGTCGAAACGTTTGGGTACGACTCCCCAAGGACAACCCTAAGGGTCCTTGAGGAGAAACCTTCCAAAATGACCAAAAGTTGTCAAATGACAGTAGCCAGCTACAGTTGCCAAACAACGAACCGTCGTCTGGTTGACGGGGCGTCTATGGCTCCGTTGTCCCAGACTTAGCCATTTTCCAAAAATGTTCCAAAACACCAGTCTATGAACTTATCGACGGACGTGCAGTACGGTGGCGTAGACTGACCTAGGGACCGTAGGTCAGGGTCTCGTAGTCACGTCTAGTTTTCACTGTCCAATTTTAAGTGGAGTCTTTTAATTAGTTAGTTGTTTAGGTGATTAGTTAAGGGTTAGGGGTGTATAATTAAGTTAATTAATGGACTATATAAAGACCTAAACTTAATTAAACTAACCCAAGTCACTTCAATTCCCAAAACTCTAATCCTCTTCCTTCTCTCTACTTTCTCTCTCCCCAAATAAGACTCCATTGAAGACCAACATAAAAGGGCTTAGGGCTGCAATATTCCTAATTTTTTTCCATAAATCATGATAAATATATAATGTATGGAAGCATTTCACCTTTGGGACTCCTTTCCCCAAAGAGTTCTTCAAATTTGATTTCCAAAAGTTGATAAAAACATGGGTTTCATTCCTAATCCGAAATTGATCTTTCAAATTGTATTGTTCTTGGTTTATTTTGATTATTATGGATATAATATGATTTATTATTGGTGATTTAGTGTATTTCTTCATGTTAGACCTACTTCTATAGGGAATATCATGAATTGACCCTATTTTCCTAACCCTAGGTTATGAATTGATGATGAATTGAATAGTGATGATACAATTGACTTAGTTCTTGTGTTAATTACTATTATATGATATTATTAAGTCTATTAATGGATTAATATGGTTGGTTAATGATAAGACCATGGAAGAAGGCTTGTGAAGGTAAATTTGGTAAGACCTATGATCTTGAATTATTACTTCAATTGTGATGGATTGTACATGATGATGATGTTCACTTGAAGTATTGATTGTTATTAGATTATATAGGTGATGATATGATGATTGTAAATGAAATGAGCTAATGTTATTATATACAAGGGGTTAGTCTCCTATCACCTATACTAACCTATGATGATTAATAAAGGCTTAAAGACATTTCAAAAAGGGACTTTAGCTTAGCACCGAGTGAACTAGTTTTGAAAGGTGCCCCTTCCCAATGTGGGAACGTAGGTTCACAATGATTCTCATGAGATAGATATTACAATGAAATTGTGCATAAAGAGGGTCGCAATTATGTCTCCTAGTTCATGAACTATGTTGCCCCCATAGGAATACTAGCTAGTGGATCCACCTAGAATGCTAAGATCATGTTTGGGTACTACCTTGGCAAGTAGTCCACCTTGTTTCGGTGTAGGGTTTCATGATACCGGATATTATATGTAGTTTATGTCGATTAAGGAAATAGTTCTAGAAAGTACAATGAAGTAATGAAGTGAACACTAACTAGGGTGACTTAAGAGGTTTGATTTAGTCTAGGTAGGGGTATGGGAATCTACCTATACATTGCACTAGTTGTCATTGAGGGAAGTCCTAGGAGGTTGTTCTTGTTTTCTTATAAAGTAAATGATATGCGTATGTTGACTTTAAATATTGATGACCGGTATGTTGTTAATTTCACTTATGAATATGTTATTGGTCTATATTGCTAAATATGATAGTAGTTACTTATCATGCTATGTTATATGAAGTTGGACATTGCTTGTGATCCTTTGTTGGGTTTACTTGATTTTTTGAGGTTATGGGACTTCACATGGTTATTGCACTTGTAAGCTTGGTAATGGATTATGGGTAAGGGTCTTTCATAACCCGAGAGTACACCCTAGAAGATATGGTATTCTCGGATTGCAACATGGCATACATAACCTCTCGGAGGTCTTGTACAAGTCCTTTGACATCATTCATTGCATATATGTGTAAAAAGTAGTGCGGAATTAAAACTTTTCACACGAAATAGTAATACTTCAAAATATCTCTGTTATAGAAAAACATAATGAAAGGAAAAGTCTCAAAGTTGTAATCTTAGACACATGAATATCTTGGGACACGACCCATACTTCAACAAATAGAAATATCTAAGTCTATAACAATACTTTAAATAAATGAAACTAATCATAATGATGTCATCGAATCTAGTGAAGACATACCAACACTTGCTTGAATGGAATGCTAATCTAAGCTTCACTTTGAGACTCCTCTCAAATGCTACCTACACCTTTAGAGATATACAAAATATATGGAATTAGTACATTAGAATGTACTAAATATGACATAATACAATAAAATAATGCTAAAAGATATTTGTATAAAACATGCTCTTTTTGAGTAAAAATTCATAAATCAAATATACTAGATCACATTAAGCCAACAATTACACATATAGTCACATTCAATCAATATACATTAATATCACTTCAATTCACATAACCTTGAGACCCTCCTACCAAAGGTGATTCTAAGGCTCACTTGATTGAGTTATGAAGCGACCGCTCATACAGTCCCTTCACACACACCAAAGTGATCCTTTAGATAATCTAAGATAAGATTATTCCCATTTCATAAATTCAACTCCCTACCTAGAATTACTCTAAGACTCACCTAAGTAAGACATGTAAAGAACGCCCATACACCCTCTCCAAGCCTACCTAAGAAATTCTTAAAGCTACTCTAGGTAAGTACCTTTTCATTAACATACTACTTACTTAGGTCATTATGTTCATTAAACCATTTAGGAGACATTCAACATTTAACGACATTGACATAATGGTCTTGGATTTGTCCTAGGGACTCACATACTAATATCTTCAAATCCTAACATACAATGTCTAGATAGCGTCCCATTCCACTACCTAAACTTCATAGAACTTATCCAACACTAGCATGTATCCCACATTATGAGAATAGGCAATAACCGACATAGACCATGGTAGCTATGCATGGAATCCGGAGTCAAACCCTACTCCGATGGAGTGTGTTCTACTTGCCAATGGTAGAACTAGGACACAACCCATGTAGGCACATGGTTAAGGAATATAAAGGTTTTTTTTGTACTCTAGCCTCCTCATACAACTAGACCTACTCCCCAAACATACTTGCTCTGTGCAAGCCTTTGTTCTCATAGAGAAATTCAATAAAGGACATATGAAGAGGTACCATATCTTGTTCATAACAAAATCATACAACACCTTACCAAAGAGGGTCCCCTGGGGATGCCTTACAATGGTTAGTAAGATAGCTCAATGATTTTCCTAAGGATGATTTCATGTAATTCCATCCAACCAACCCTAAGTCCACCATTCACACTTGAATGATACCATTACGTCTTTCAACTTCAAGGATATCATAACCTTCATTCTAAAAGGTTTCACATAAATGACCTTCTTTGCTATATTCAAGATCATATTCCATTCATACATATACATTCATGACAAATGTTGATCTAGCCTACTAAAGCAAGGATCATATTCATTGCCTTCATGTATCAAGTAAGGGACATAGGTCTACCTAAACAAGACACACTTCATTATCATCTTATCACATGTACAACATCATTCATGTAGCATATATGGTCAACTAAGTACACTTGCAAGTCACCCCACACACATCTATAGAATCATCAACATAACTCATCATAATGTTCATATAGTAAACTAAGAACATTCACACTTCAACATCAAGTATACATATACAAGGCATCACTATAGTCTATCATGATCACTTATGATCAACTATAAGAGCACATACTTTGACTTCACATATACACATTAGTCATCAAGACCTTCAAAATACTCATATATTCAAGTTATAACATGATAATATCACAATTCATAAAGTAATGCCGACGAGGCAACATTATTCAAAAGTATAGCACATAAGAACCGCCACCATAAGTGGACCATACAAAACATCATCATAATTAAAGACATATAATATACAATATAGAGAAAGTTAGGTCAACATACCACCAATCCAATCTCACAACATCAATCTATAGCCAAATCAACTAACTCAATATACCAAGGCTCATACCCATAGCCATGATCACCAATTCAATCCAATAATCCAAACATACAATGAATCAAAGATAATACAATGTGAATTTATCAATTTAGGACAGCCTACTCATAATTCTGAAATGATTCTTTTAGAATTCAATAGTATAAAGACATGATCGAATCAACCATAAAATAGTCAAAACTAGGATTGCAAGGTTTGCATGGGTTCATAGAGTTTTTAGTCTAAAATCATCAAATTAACATCAATTCAATCATAATACAATTTTTCAAAATGTTTTATGCAAGAACCCATGGCTAGATTTCAATTTAGAATTTTCATCTTTTGAGGAATTCTTGGAAAACAACTTTGAAGATTGACTCCTTGAAGAAAGAGTTTCAAGGATGAAAAATATACCTCAATTGATGCTAAACCAAGAAAATTCAGAATATTTGATGGAGAAACCAAGCTTCAAGCTCCAATCTCCCTTCAAACTTCAATGGTGTTCTAGAAAATTCTTTAGGGGTCTTGGGGTTTTGATTTTTAATAATTACTTGAATAGAGGTTCTAGACTTATAAAACTACTTAAATTAACCAAAACACCCTGAAGAAACCATCCAACTAATTTTAGGAAGGATAGGTGAAATTTCGAAATCACCCTTGGGTTGGCTGAGATCCTGCAGAAAGCGGCAGGTCTCCAAATGACGGCCACACCTATGATGCGTCGACCCATCGACGGGCTATGCTGGCAACCATTGATTGGGTCAGAGACTCAACAATGGGATATTAATCTCCCTTGACCAAGTCACCACCTACGCCCTCCACCTACAGGGCGTCGACTGACCTACTGGGCGTCGATTGCCTTCCGTAGGTGAGACTGTTTTTGACAGCTTCTTCTTCCAAGTTGGGTCCTCTTCAAGGATCCTTTGGTTGGTCCTTGGGAAGTTTTTCCCGGAAGTTTCCAACTCGAATATACTCATAACATTTTAGGAACCTCTCACATCAATTTCAACCAAAACGGACATGTAAAACATGTAAAGACACACCTAAACGTACAAGCACGTTTCCATACATATCTTTCGAACGTCATGGACGTTTGACCTCCAAACTTCACCAAAATTTAGACACTGCCTATAAACACCATTATATACCATTTTAGGACTCTAGAACTTCATTACAACATGTTAGGCTCTAGCTTCACCTAAGTCATTTTTAGAGGTGTTACATTCTCCCCCACTTGGACAATATTCGTCCTCAAATTACACTTACTTCGTTTTAAGGAATTTCAAGAGACAAGAAACTCAAGACTAGCAGAACATAACAACACCACACCACACCATATTAAATACACAAGTAGGAGGAACACCAATTTCAACATAATAAAGAGACTCACCACACAACAAGAAGATACAAACTAATCTACAACTCATTATAATGATCATATACATCGATTATATACACATTATAACAATTTTTAACAAAAAAAAACAATTTAATCATTTTTGCAAAATCATTACAGTGAACTGCCAAGACCTTACAGTGAATTATGCTCAAATTTCTAAAAATGCAACTATTAAAAATTTATGATGAAATCATGACAATATGAGATATAAAACAATATAAACTCATTTACAACATAATCATAGCATCATAACATGCACAATGCGAGGAATCGATGAAATTCAATTTCAACAAGACTTCTAAACACAATGCAACATGCAACATGCTTCTTTGACTTTCTATCTCTCAAGCTTGAATTGAATAGAGAGAGTAGACAAAACATCACAACTCCACTACTCACTATACTCTGCCACTTAGAAGGAACCCACCAAAACATAAGAGAGAAAACTATAACTTACCGGCATCATCATCAACCGACTTTGTTCTCTTGGGTCGGAGAGCATAGAAGTTATTCCTCTTTGGTGCACCACCTTCTGCAACGCTTGTGGATCTTGCCTGACTTATTTTCCTCTATATACAATATTAGGACAATCCCTTACCTTATGACCATCCTTACCACCACCAAAGCAATTCCCGGTATCGACTAGACACTTTCCAAAGTGCTTCTTTCGACAAGTAGAGAAAGTAGGCTTAACACCTTGAGAACTACTACCACATTTTCCCTTGACATTAGGACCACTAGGTAAATCATGGTTTGGATCCGTTTTCTTAAACCTAGGTTGGTTTTTCTCATTGTATCCATTCCTCTTCAAATTTATAGAAATCCTACTAAGCTTGGACTCCTCAATGGATTGAGCATACACCATGAGCCTAGACAAGTTCATATGATTGTGGAGCATGGTCGTACGACACTCTTCTTTCACAAGGTCGGCAACACCGGTCACAAACCTACTCATCTCATCCCTAGGATTAGAAACCAAGGATGGAGAATACCTAGACAACAAGCTGAACTTAAAAGAATACTCTTCCACACTCATGTTCCCTTGTCCAAGGTTAATGAACTCCTAAACCTTCACCTCCGTCTTCTCACGGGGAAAATACTTTCCTAATAAAGCCTCTTTAAAATCTTCCCACTCTATAGGCACGACACAAGATTGATGAAGAAAGTGAAACTCTATAGTCCTATAGCCTCTCGCTCATAGATGTGTACTCACTCACATCGATGAACAAGACTCTACTACACGTGGTTTTTTGAGACTTTTGGATTCTTAGGACCACTTTCATAACCTATGCTCTGATAGAAACTTTGTCACGACCCGAGAGTACACCCTAGAAGATATGGTATTCACGGATTGCACCATGGCGTACATGACCTCTCAGAGGTTTTGTAAAAGCCCTTTAACATCATTAATTTCATACATGTATGATAAGTAGTGCGGAATTAAAAGTTTTCACACAAAATAGTAATACTTCAGAATATCTCTTTAATAGAAAAACATAATGAAAGCCTAAGTCTCAAAGTCGCCATCTTAGACACACAAATATCTTGGGACACGGCCCATACTTAAACATATAAAAATATCTAAGTCTATTACAATACTTTAAATCAAAGGAAACTAATAACAACGATGTCCTCAAATCTAGTGAAGACATACCAATACTTGCTTGAATTGAATGCTAATCCAAGCTTCACTTCGAGACTCCTCTCAAATTCTACCTATACCTTTAGAGATAGACAAAATATATGGAATTAGTACATTATAACGTACTAAGTATGAAATAATGCAATAATCATGCTAAAATGTATTTAGGACTCTAGAACTTCATGAATGTACAAGCACGTCTCAAGACATATCTTTCAAACGTCATGGACGTTCTTGGAGGTTTGACCTCCAAACTTCACCAAACTTTAGACACTGCCTATAAACACCATTATAAACCATTTTAGAAATCTAGAACTCCATGACACACATTTTAGGCTCTAGCTTCACCTAACTCATTTTAGAGGTGTTACAAGGTCTTGCAAATGTTGTAATGTTATGAACTCTTATACATGCTTTGTTGTGGTTTAACATTATGTTGGAGTTGTTTTGGGTTATGTTCTTTAATATGATAGTACACCTGTTGACTTGACTTTACTTGATGATATTGGTCTAATATTGTATATGGTCTTGTCTTGATGAATATGTGTTCATTGGTTCATACGTTTTCTTGATTGTGCATAAAGGATTTTCGAAGTAAATTAACATGTTTTGAACAAACGTCCCTTTAAGAATGATTTCAATGTTTTATGTGCATATATTTCAATACTTAGTACAAGTGGTGTACTAACCCATATTTCTATGTTTTCTACAAATATGTAGGTTTTGGCCATTGAGTTCCTAGAAGGCCAATTGAAGAAGACGTGGACTTTTTTCTCCAAGTGTTGGTACGTCCTCATGTTCGGGTATGTTACCTATTTCTACATTATATCTTTGAAGTTGTATTTTCATAAAGACATTGTTCATTCCTTTATTATTTGGATATTGAGGTAAGCCTATATTGACATGTTGTCTTCGTATTGGCTATGTCCAAGATTTGTACTCGTTTAGGGTGTTCAATATGAGACGAAGTATTAGATTAATTCCTATGTTTCGATTATGTTGTCTAAATTAGAAGCCTTTGTATGCTTCATATGTGAAGAGTCTAAGTAACTCCACATGTAGTATGCGAGAGGTCTATGTAAACCTCACTATAAGGATATGTATGAAAAGTTTTAATATTCCGCACTTTTTCAACCTATGAAATGTAACAATGAATGCCAAAAGTCTAGTCTTAGTCCTCTCTGAGGATGACGACGCCGGTTATGTCTACGGGGTGCTTCCCGGTCGTTACATCCATGTCCACCAAAGCACGTCCCGTGGCAAGGAATTGTGTCCAAAGGATAATGGGAACCTCAAAGTCAACCTCACAATCAAATATCACAAAATCACCCAGACAAATAAATGACTCTACTTTCAATAGCACGTCATGAAGAACTTCAATAGGCTTCTTCACATTTCAATTCTCCATGAGAAAACGCATCGTAGTTGCTCTCGGATCACCCAATACCAACTTCTTATATATGGACAATGGCATGAGATTAATTCTAGCATCGAGATCACATATTTCCTTTTGCAAAGTGCAATAATCCAATGGTACAAGGGATAGTGAAGTCACCAGGATCTTTATTATTATGCACAACGGACATGTATCAATAGCACTACAATGTTTCAACTTATCGTCATCTTCAAAACTCATATCTCTTTTTTGTAAACATGTTGTTCATAAACTTTGCATACATAGGCATTTGTGCTAGAGCTTCTATCAATGGAACATTGATGGAAAGCTGTTTGAGCATAGTGATGAACTCGCAGCATTTTCCTTCTTCGATCTTCCTTGCTAATCTTTGAGTAAAGGGAGGCGGAGGCGGAGGCAAGAGAACCACTTTCTCTGTGACCACTCTTTCTTTCTCTGTCGCATTCTCGTGCTCTCTACTAACCTCTGTTACGTCATCATCTATTCTAATATAATTATCCACCCTAGACGGCATAGGGGGATCCATGGTTTGCTTACCCCTTGGAGTAGTGACCTCCATACATTGCCCATCATCCTTTTGATTTTGGATGGTGTTGCTTGGAAAAGTATCTGGTTGCCTTGGGTTTAGTGTAGTAGACAATTGATTCATCTGTAGCTCAAGATGCTTGATTGAAACTACGTAGGCATCAAAGTTTTAACCGATACAAGAAAAATCATTCATCATCTCTTTCACATTCTCGTCAGTTCCATCAAACCTTCTCATAATATTCTACATCATATCCTCAATTCGCGTTATGGTATGTTACAACCCTCAAAAATGAACTAGGATAAACTAGCGCTTCACATGAGTTTCTTGAGTAATAACTTGTTAAATTAATTAAAATAGTATCCAAGGTATGGCTTGAGTGGTTTTGAATTCAAACGTCAGAGAAGAACCAAGACATTCGAAAACTAGTCTTTTATGTACTAGTTTGTTCTAGTGTGTTGTTCATGTTTTGGTGTGTCGTTCAGAATCTAAAAGGATGGGAGGTGACCCTAGAATCTTGATGGTAGTATTTAGGGTTAAAACTACTGGGTACGACCCCCCAAGTACCACCCTAAGTGTCCTTGAGGAGGACCCAAACGTTTGATAGAAAGCTGTCAAAAATAGCACCATTGACGGATCCAATCGACAGACCGTCAATGGCCTCCGTCAACTGAAACTTATAATTTTAGATCTTAGACCCATTTGAACCCTTTCAATCACCATTGACGATCTTCCAGGATGGGGCATCAATTGATTGACGGTCCGTCAATGGTCACGTGCAAGTTGTCCAAAATCTTAGCCAAGCCAAGGGTGGTTTGGTAAATTCCACCCTTCGCTAAATAAATGGGGGGACGGTTATTTTAGGTTACTTAGTGTATTTTATGTATATTAAAACAGTTAACCCTCATTTAGACTCAAGCACCCAAATCAAACTCTTCCCTCCCAAAGAGATTCTCTTAAGAACACCATTGAAGTTCTATGGCAAATTACACTTAGGAGAAGGGATCTAAAGTTATATATTCTTCAATTTTCGTGGGATTCTCAATAATAAGGTATGTTGATCCTTCATTCTTGAATAACTTCTCATTGAAGGAGTACAATTTAAATGTTTTCAAAGGTGTATCAATTAAAAAATTTCTCAATTCCTATTCTATGCATGGGTTTATTGTAAATATATTTTCTAAGTCATGATATTGATGTATTAATGTTGAATAAAACTTTTAAGATGATTTTAATGGAATTTCTTAAAGAACCCATGTTTTGTACAAATCTCCTAAATTGGCTTAGGATACTATAGTTTCATGTTGATAGAATTGCACCTAAATTGAGTAGTATTGTTGGTTTCTATTTTTATCAACCACTATCCATTCCAAATTAATTTTAATTGTTGGAGAATTGAGAAAGAGTGATCATGGCTTGGATTAAGGGTAATGTCACAACCCAAAACCACACCCTAGAAGTTAGGGCCAATCTCAGATTGCGACACGCGTACTTGACCTCTCGGAGGTCTTGTACAAGCCCTTACATATCATTCATCGCATATACATAATAAAAAGTAGTGCAAAATTAAAACTTTTCACAAAACATTCCATAGTCTTTAAAATCTCTTTCATATCAAATCATATGAAATACTAAGTCTCAATCTCATCAATCTTAAGACACGAGAATAATTTGGGACACGACCCATACACTATACGAAAATAGAAATATTTAGTCTATTACAATACTTCAATAAGAAACATAAAAGACATCTATATATTCCGTCGAGTCAATGGAGGACATACTTCAACTTCACTTGAATGATGCTACGATCCAAGTCTTGCTTCCCAAATTCTCCTCACATACCAACAACTATATAGATAGATAAAAGCATGGAATTAGTAGAGGCACATGTACTAAGTATGGCATTATGCATAAAAATCATGAAAATGGATATTTATTAGAAATATGCATCTTTTCATTTAAAAATCATATAATATTCGTAAGAAAAACATTTATCAACTTAGAAACACATAAGATAACATTTAAGCAATTTATAGCATTTTTAACGCAACATTACTGTAACTTAAACTCACTGTACAGTGAATTGCTTCACTGTTACAATGAAGTATTTTCTCTTCCTTTTTAACACTTTCTATCAAGTAATTATACTACTAAAAGCTATCCTAAGACTCACTTAAGCAACACAAAGAGAAACCGCCCATACAACCTCTCTAGGCATGTCTAAATGATCCTCAAGACTACTTATACAAAGACACATACACACTTACAAGACATCAAACATATGAACATGACATTTCCTCTACCAAAGGTGATTCTAAGTCTCACTTGAGTTAGTTGTGAAGCGACCGCCCATATAATCCCTTACAAACACACTTAAGAGATCCTACAGACTACCTATGATTGAATCATTCTCGCTTAACAGAACAATATATAAATAATATCGCATTCTCTTACTAAAGGCAATCAAAAGACTTACTTAAGTAAATCAAGTGGATAACGTCCATGATTGATGTTTTCAAGACTACCTAAATAATCCTTAAGACTACCTAAGTTTAGATCATGCCTACATAATCAACATCTTCTCTAACTAGAGTCATTCTTAAGACTTATCTAGGTAAGATACGAAGTGACCATTCCTATGCCCCTTCACACCTTAACTAGACAACCCTTAACTACTCTAGTTAAGTACTTATTCATTTAACATACTTTCTTAACTTAAGTCATTATATTCATTAGTTCATTTAGGAGACATTCATCACATAAAGGACATTCAAATAATGGTGTTGGACAAGACCTAGGGACTCTAACTAACACCTTCAAAGCCTATTGTGCAATGTCTAGATAGTGTCCCATACCACCACCTAAATTTCAGAACTTCTCTAATGCTAGTAGGTATCCCATATGATGAGAATAGACAATAACCGACATAGACCATGGTAGAAAAGCATGAAATCCGAAGTTCTAACCTACTCCGGTGAGGGTGTTCTACTTGCCAATGGTAGAACTTGGACACATCCCATGTAGGCACATCGTTAAGTTATATGAAGGGAATGCTTTGTAATCTAGTCTCATTTTTAACTAGAACTACTTCCCTTACCATACTCACCTTGGTGCTAGCGTTTGTTCTCATAGAGTAATTCACATTTAAGATTCATATAAAGGGGTTCCATACCAAGTTCATAACCCAATCACATTTACCCTACCAAGGAAAGGTCCACTAGGGATACCTCACACTGGCGACAAGAAGATCATCATGACTTTTCTAAGGTTTGATATGATGACATTCAAGCCAATCAACCTTAAGTTTATCATTTCTTTACTTGAAGGATACCACTACAGCTTTCTACTTCAACATTCATAACCTTACCAATAGGTTCAAGGTTTCACATAAAGGACCCTCTTAAAATCATTTAAGGTCTCATGTCATTAATACATAGAAAACTAAGAAGCTTTATCATCCTAAGTCAATACATCACATATTCACTTTCATACATGCATCAAGTAAGGGACACAAGTCAACCAAGACAAGACACAACGTACATCCCTTTAACACATATTACATTTCATTTTAGAAACACATCATAACCATATCTTTTTTAAGTCATCCTATACACTCTCATATCATCATCAATATGGCCATCATAGACTCATATAGTCAAGTAGGAATAACATACATCAACCATAAAACTATACACATAAAGCCAAAGTCATAGTCTAACATGATCACCTAAATATCATCAATAGAAGAACATATATACTTTCACATTACTTATCATGTGGGTAGATATCATCATACTTCACATAATCAACTACACAAATAACCACATTACTTCAAGTAGTTGCCGACAAGGCCACATCAATTGCAAGTAAAGCACATAACACCGCCACCATAAGTGGACATACCAATCACAATGTAATTGAAGTCTAAAATACATAAAATAAAGGGAAATAGGGCAGCGTAACACCACTCCATCCTCAACACCTCAATTCGATGCTAAATCACCCAGTTCAATATCATAAGGCCCATACCAATGACCATGAACTATAATTCAATGCAATTATAACAATACTCAATGAAACTAGGTCAATTCACCATATATTCGTCAATCTAATACAACCTATATATCCATTTAATATAATTATCACATCAGTAGATATCCCATAGAAAACTATACTAGAATTCATAAACATTAGGTCAATATCAAGTAACCCATAACTTAGTCAAAAACTAGGGTTCATCAAATTCATGGTTCATAGGTTAATTGAGTTAAAATCATCTAATTAATAACAATTCAATCCATAATCAATGTTTAAAAATCATTAATGCAAGAACCCATGCATAGATCATGAAATTGGACAATTCGACTTTGAAAACTTTAGAAAACATCTTTGAAAGTTTGGATCCTTGATGAATAGAGTTTAATGGATCAAAACCCATACCTAAATGAAGCTAATTCTTCAATTTTATGAAGAATCTCCACTCAATTATCCAATACAATACCTTCCTTGAGTTTTTGCTCCAATGGAGTTCTATGGAATTTCTAAGGGAATTCAAGTTTTTAATTTTGAAGAATGAAATCTTCTAAGTGTTTAGGCTTTATAAATATATTTAAAATACCCAAAATACCCTTAAGGAACCGCCAATCCTCTTATTTGGACGTGGTTTGAATTTACCAATTCACCCCTTGAAGTTACAGTGAACTGCGCAGGAAGGCAGTCCACCTACGACTTGCGAAATGACGGCCCATCCTTGACCAACGGACCGTCCTGTTGGTCCGTGGTTGGGGACTGAGGCTGGTATATGGATTCCTCTCCCCCAAGACTAAGTTCCAATCGATGATACACCACCAACGTGGTGTCGACTGAACCACCGGGCGTCGATTGCCATCTGTTGGTATGCTGTCTTGGGCAGTCTTGGGCACCAACTTTGGTCCTTCCTCAAGGACCCTTGGATGGTCGTTGGGGATATTTTCCCGGACATTTTCAACCCAAACATGCTATTATACGAGTTTAGGACCTCTCACATGAATTTCATCCCAAACAAACACGTAAAACTCGACGAAACATGCTTAGACACACAAGGTCATTTCAAGGCAAAACTTTCAAACGTCATGGACGTTCTTGGACGTTTGACCTCCAAACATCATGAAACTTGACACACTATCTATATAAACCATAATAAATCATTTGAGGACCTTATAACCTAATTAATCACACATAAACACATAAGACCACATATAAGGCACATAGGTGACTTAGTCGTCGAACGTCTTAGTCGTCCCTCGACGTTTGACTTCCAATGCACCTAAACTCTTAGACCCTGCCTCAATACCACATTATAGACCTATTTAGTACCTTATTCAATCATGACCAACATTTTAGGCTCTAGTTCAGCTATGTCATTTTCGGGATCTTACATTCTCCCCCACTTGGTGACACTTGCCACTCTCCGAACACTTATAAGAAAAGGGATTCAACTAGCAGCTCATAACCATAACATATGAAACCTTATTCAATTCAAACATCTAAGAAAACATCAATTTCACATAATCTAGATAATCACAACACAACAAGAAACTAGAACACATTCTATAACTCATCATGTTACAAAACTCACATGCTTCATTCTAAATAGCAAAAAATCATTTTATATTCAATAACATACTCGTATACATCAGTTCTAACCATATTGCAACAATTTTTGACCAAAGAACGAATTAGTCAATTTTTGAAAAATTACACACTGAGCAGGCAAAACATTACAGTGATTTAGGCCATTTTTTCCAAAAATCCAACTTTTAGGCAATTCATGATAGAAACATGTTAATATGTAAGGTAACATCATATAAAAACATTTTGCTACATAATCATAACTTCATAAAATACACAATACAAGATGTTAATGAAAATTCAATTTCAACAAAACTCCTAAACATCATGCACATGCAACATGCTTCTATGACTTTCTATCTCATCTACTAACCATACTCCCCCACTTAGAAAGAACTGATAACACTTAAAAGAATAAACTATCACTTACCAACATCATCATCTTCATTCTCATCCGGCTTTGATCCTCTAGTCCGGAGTGCATAGAAACACCTCTTATTGGGAGCATCATCCTTTGGAACATTAGGAGCAACTTGCTTACCCTATCTTCCTCTAGAGGCAATGGTAGGACAATCTCTCACCTTGTGTCCTTCCTTACCACTACCAAAGCAACTCCCGGTACCCCTTAGACACTCACCATAATGCCTCTTTCCACAAGTGACACATGTAGGTTTGACATTTTGAGAACCACCTTCTTTCTCCAATTTCACCTTAGCACTCCTAGGTTCTTCTTGAGTTTGAGCCCTCTTCTTAAACCTAGATTGTTGTTGGTCACTAGAACCACCCCTTTCAAGTTTCTAGACATCCTCTTAAGTTTGCACTCTTAACTCGATTGGGCATACACCATGAGTCTAGCTAGGGTCATATCATCATGTAAGATCGCCGTACTACATTCCGCCCTCACTAGATCAGCGACACCCGTAACGAAATGACTAATCTCATCCCTTGGATTAGACACAAGGGATGGGGAATATCTAGATAACATAAAGAACTTCAAAGAGTATTCATCAATGCTCATATTTCGTTGCTTGAGATTGATAAACTCATCTACCTTAACTTCCCTCCTCTCAAGGGGAAAGTATTTTCCAAGAAAAGCTTCCTTAAATTCTTCCCACTCAATAGGACCCGACTCCACTGGCCTATTGTCCTTCCATTAAGTGTACCAAACATGATAAACCTCCCTCAATTGATACGAAACTATTCTCTCTAGATGTAACTCCCATAGCACTCAACACCTTGTACACACCATCTAAGAACTCTTGGGGATCCTCTCCCACCTTAGAGACAAGAAAGATAGGATGATTCATCCTCACAAAGTCTCTCAACCTAGATGTCATAGTGCTCTAAACAACATTCACCCAAGGCACCATACTCAAATTCACTTGAGTAGTCACGGCTCGGGCTAAAGCAAGCAAAGCCTCTCTAATATCACTATTACTAAATTCCGGGGGAACCACTGGAACATTATTACCTCCACCCACAATAGGGACTTGGTCACCTTGAGCACCTTGAGCACCTTGAGGAACTTGCTCAACTTGAGGAGGAATCTCCTCCTGAATATCATTCTCTTCAACTCTCCTAGCCGGTGTCCTCCTCATATTCATCTTCCTAGAAACACAAGGAAAAGCATAAGAAAATAGTACTCATAACTTTTACTCTATGACACGACATAGGAGTATAAAAGAAGGGAAACTCTATCGTCCTATAGCCTCTCGCCCATAGATGCGTCGCGACTCACACCGATTGTCAAGACTCTACTAGACATGACTTGATGAGACTTTTTGATTCCTAAGACTACTTTCATAACCTATGCTCTGATACCAAGATTGTCACAACCCAAAACCACACCCTAGAAGTTAGAGATAATCTCGGATTACGACACGCGTACTTGACCTCTCGGAGGTCCTGTACAAGCCCTAACATATCATTCATCGCATATACATAATGAAAAGTAGTGCAGAATAAAAACTTTTCACAAAACATTTCAGTCTTTGAAATCTCTTTCATATAAAATCATAGGAAATACTAAGTCTCAATCTCATCAACCTTAAAACACAAGAATACTTTGGGACACCGCCCATACACCATACGAAAATAGAAATACTTAGTCTATTACAATACTTCAATAAAAAACATAAAAGACATCTATATATGCCCTCGAGTCAATTGAGGACATACTGCAACTTCACTTGAATGATGCTACGATACAAGTCTTGCTTCCAAAATGCTCCTCAACTACCAACAACTATAGAGATAGATAAATACATGGAATTAGTACAACCACATGTACTAAGTATGACATTATGCATAAAAATCATAAAAATGGACATTTATTAGAAATATGCATCTTTTCATTTAAAAATCATATCATAATCATAAGAATAACATTTATCAACTGAGAAACACATAAGTTATCATTTAAGCAATTTATAGCATTTTTAACGCAACATTACAGTAACTTAAACTCACTGTACAGTGAATTGCTTCACTTTTACAGTGAATATTTTCTATTCCTTTTTAACACTTTCTAGCATGTAATTATCCTACTAAACGCTATCCTAATACTCCCTTAATCAACACAAAGAGGGACCGCCCATAAAACCTCTCTAGGCATTCCTAAATGACCCTCAAGACTACTTATAAAAAGACACATACACACTTACAAGACATCAAACATATGAACATGAGATTTCTCTACCAAAGGTGATTCTAAGTCTCACTTGAGTGAGTTGTGAAGCGACCGCCCATACTATCCCTTACAAACACACTTAAGAGATCCTATAGACTACCTATGATAGAATCATTCTCACTTAACACAATAATATATAGATAATATTACATTCTCTTACCAAAGGATATCAAAAGACTTACTTAAGTAAATCAAGAAGATAACGTCCATGATTGACCTCTTCAAGACTACCTAAATAATCCTTAAGACTACCTAAGATTAGATGATGTCTACATAATCAACATCTTCCCTAACTAGAGTCATTCTTAAGACTTATCTAGTTAAGATACGAAGTGACCATTCCTATGCCCCTTCACACCTTAACTAGACAACCCTTAACTACTCTAGTTAAGTACTTATTCATTTAACATTCTTTCTGAACTCAAGTCATTATGTTCATTAGTTCATTAAGGAAACATTCATTACATTAAGGACATTCAAATAATGGTCTTGGACAAGACCTAGGGACTCTTACTAACACCTTCAAAGCCTATTGTGCAATGTCTAGATAGTGTCTCATACAACCACCTAAACTTCATAGAACTTCTCTAATGCAAGTAGGTATCACATATGATGAGAATAGACAATAACCGACATAGACATGATAGAAAAACATGTACTCCGAAGTTCTAACCTACTCCGATGAGGGTGTTCTACTTGCCAATGGTTGAACTTGGACACATACCATGTAGGCACATGGTTAAGGAATATGAAGGGCATGCTTTGTAATCTAGTCTCATTCTTTAACTAGAACTACTTCCCTTACCGTACTCACTCAGTGCTAGCATTTGTTCTCATAGAGTAATTTACATTTAATGTTCATATAAAGGGGTTCCATATCAAGTTCATAACCCTATCACATTTAACCTACCAAGGAAAGGTCTACTAGGGATACCTCACAATGGCGACAAGAAGCTCATCATTACTTTCCTAAGGTTTGATATGATGTCGTTCCAGCCAATCAACCTTAAGTTTATCATTCCTTTACTTGAAGGATACCGTTACGTCTTTTGACTTCAACATTCATAACCTTACCACTACGTTCAAGGTTTCACATAAAGAACCCTCTTAACATCATTTAAGGTCTCATGTCATTCATAAATACAAGACTAAGAAGTTTTAGCATCTTAAGTCAAGACATCACATATTCACTTTCATACATGCATCAAGTAAGAGACACAAGTCAACAAACACAAGACACAACATACTTCACTTTAACACATATTACATGTCATTCTAGAAACACATAGACATAACCCTATCCATTTTAAGTAATCCTATACACTATCATATCATCATCAATATCACTATTATAGACTCATATAGTCAAGTCGGAATAACATACATCAACCCTAAGACTATACACATAAAGCCAAAGTAATAGTCTAACATGATCACCTAAATATCATCAATAGAAGAACACATATACTTTCACATTACTTATCATGTGGGTAGATATAATCGTACTTCACATAATCAACTACACAAATAACCACATTACTTCAAGTAGTTGCCGACAAGGCTACATAAATTGCAAGCAAAGCACATAATACCGCCACCATAAGTGGACCATACCAATCACAATATAATTGAAGTCTAAAATACATAAAATAAAGGGAAATAGGGCAGCATACCACCACTCCTGTCATGACCCAAAACCACACCCTAGACGTAGGGTGCAATCTCGGATTGCGACCGGCGTCGTCGACCTCTCGGAGGTGTAAGACAAGCCCTTTCGTACCATTCATTGCATACATGTATGAAAAGTAGTGCGGAATTAAAACTTTTCACACGAAATAAAAATACTTCAAAATATCTCTTTTATAGAAAAACATAATGAAAGGCTAAGTCTCAAAGTCACCATCTTAGACATATGAATATAGAAAATAGCTAAGTCTATTACAATATTTTTAATAAGGAAAACTAAACATCAAGATGTCCTCGGATCTAGTGATGACATACCAAACTCTTTGCTTGAATGAACACTAATCCAAGATTCAACTTCGAGACTCCTTTCAAATGCCACCTACATCTTTAGAGATAAACAAAATGTATGGAATTAGTACAAACACTTGTACTAAGTATGGCGTAATGCATAAAATCATGAGAAATGGACATTCGTATAAAACATGTTCTTTTTGATTAAAACATCATAGTATAAGTATAAGAACAACATTTAACACCTTAGAAACATACAAGACATCACATAAGCATTTTATCAAATATTGAAGAACATTACAGTGAACTAAGTTCCACTTCACACTCCCTTGATTTCCACAATAATGTTTGCTTATGAAACCTTTTTTCACGTGGTTCTGGTCTCTTTTCGATTGCTTTACAAAGGGGAACAAAAAGAAAAGCCCTAGGATGAGTCATCGAATTTCTTAGCCTAGAGAAAGCTATCAGAAAGCAAGCCAATGAGCTAATGATGACTAGCCTTTGATTGAAGGCCGGGTCGGTATAAAGGATAGGCTAGTCCAGCTAGATTCTATAAAGCTAAAAGGCTAGTTTACCCACATTGGCATTTGTAAGAAAAAGAAAGACATCCTTCTCACCAAAGGTTATCCTAAGATAAGATCATTCCCTTTTCTTTTCATTAACTCCCCACCTAAGGTTACTCTAAGATTCACCTAAGTAGGACAAGAAGAGACCGCTCATACATCCTCTTCAAGCTTACCTAAACAACCCTTAAAGCTACCCTAGATAGAGCACATTCTATTCCTCATACGTTAGCTAAATTCATGATCATTCATTAAGTCAATTAGAAGACATTTCATTCATTATAGACTTCACATAATGGTCTTGGAAATATCTAGGGACTCACATGCTAACATCTTCAAAGTCTAGTCGTGCAATGTCTAGATAGCGTCCCATTCCACTACCTAAACTTCCTAGAACTTATCCAACACTAGTATGTATCCCACATGATGAGAATAGACAATAACCGACATAGACCATACTAGCTAGGCCTGGAATCCAGAGTCTACCCTACTCTGATTGAGGGTGTTCTACTTGCCAAGGGTAGAACTAGGACACATCCCATGTAGGCACATGGTTAAGGAATATCAAGGTCTTTTATGTACTCTAGTCTCATTCTCAAGTAGAGATACATTGTACTCTAGTCTCCTTCTCAATTAGAGCTACAAACCATAACATATTCACTCGGTGCTAGCCTTTGTTCTCATAGAGTAAGTTCAATATAAAGGACATATGAAAAGGTACCATTTCTTAGTCATTACCTAGTCATAATGCACCTACAAAAGATGGGTCCACTAGGGCTACCATTCAATGGTCTATAAGGATAGCTCATTCTTAACCTTCTTTCTATATAGAAGATTCCACATATTAGTTATGCTTAGAAGGGCACCATCTTAGGTCTACCGATCCTAGACTTTCGTTAAACATTCATCCATACACATACAAGACAAAGGTGCCTAAGCCGACTAAGTCAAGATGTTCATATTCATCATATACATGTATCAAGTAAGGGACATAATCTACCAAAACAAGACACATCATTAATTCACATTAGCACATATAACTTATCATTCTTTGAAGCACTTAGGAATGAACCTTATTATATTTATGTCACCCTATACGTTACTATAACATCATCAATATAACCCTCATATATTCATATAGTCATGTAGGAATAATCATGTATCAACCTTAAGACTACACACATAAACACATAGTCATAATCTAACATGATCACCTAATATCCATAGACGAACACATACTTTCACTTATTCACATGTAGATAGATATGATCATACTTCACAAAAAAATTGAAGTCTAATTACATAAAATAAAGAGAATTAGGGCAGCGTACCACCTATCCATTCTTACCACTTCAATCCATGTCTAAATCATCCAATTCAATACCATAAGACCTTTACCCATGGCCATGAATATCAATTCAAAGTATAAACCATAATACTAGACGAAGCTAGGTAAATTCAATATATATTTAACAATCTAATACCAATTAGACATCAATTGAATACAATTCTTACATCATTAGAAAGCCCATAAGAAAGTACACATTAATTCATAAACATTAGACCAATATCAAGTAACCCATAAGTTAGTCAAAATCTAGGGTTAATCAATTTCATGGGTTCATAGGTTAATTGAGTTATAATCATATTAATAACCAAAATTTAATCAGTAAACAATGATTAAAAACTTTTAATGCAAGAACCCATGGTAGATCATGAAAAAGGTCAATTCAACTTTTGAAAACTTTAGAAAACATCTTTGAAAGTTAGGCTCCTTGATGAAACGAATTTCAAGGATCAAAAGTAATACCTTATAGATGAAGAATCAACGAAAATCTGATTGGAAACTTCGAAACCCTTGTCTTCTCCCTTAAGCTTTTCTTGTTCTTCAATGGAGTTTGGAAAACAGAGCGTTCTTGAGAGATTAAGAGAATTTCGTTTAATTATGATTTGGGACGTGTAATTGTGCTCTAAAACTGACCTAATATCAATATATAGACATCCCAAAAATTACCCTAAAGACCCTCCACTTAAATTACCAAAAATGCCTCTCCTAATTTGACTACAACTAGGAGAACATTTGACTTAGGGTCTTGGGTTTGACTAGGAATTAAATTAATTAATTAAGTGACCTAGGGTAATTACTAAAGTTCCCCTAAGTTGTTAGGACCATAACCAACCACTTTGAGCCATCCTAGGTTAGGTACTACGATGTTTCTTGAGTTAATTACTCTGCTAGTGTACCCGGTTAGGTCTTAGGATTTCGGGCACCCTAGTTAGTTAATTTTAGTTAGTACTAGGTTAGTTAGTTAGTTAGGTTAGTTAGTTAGGACCTAGAATAGGTTAGGGAGCTCGGCCCTATGTGGTTTGATCCGAAACAACCTGCCCCCCCTAACCACCCTAACCGAATTCGGTTGGGCTTGTCTCTCCGCCATTCGTAGAACATGTGCTTGAACATGTGTTACGTGCACTTTCCCAACCATGCACTTCTGTAAAGTTCACTCCTTGTCCAAGGATTCTCTCTATGTCCTTGAGCACTACTTAATCTACAAGGTCATTTTAAATGGTCATGTGCTATGGTACCTAGGCTTGACATTTGGATGCCTCGTACCTAATATGTGTATGTGAAGAATAACTGTATTTTAGCTTAGGGTATTCATTGCAGGTACAATTCCTAAATAAGCTTGGATTGGGGCATTTGAACAAAAGTGTGTTTTCAGTTACTTGTTAATACATAGAAATTGGCTTACACCCTTAAGCCAATATTCTCTAACATGCCCAATATTTCTCAATATTGGGTATTGAGATGCCTATGTACCTCAATACCTATTCTTAAAACCAAATAGACTCTTCACTAGACAAGTACATTTTCTGGAATGTTACAACTCCATCCTCAACACCTCAATTCGATGCTAAATCACCCAATTCAATATAATAAGGCCCTTACCAATGGCCATGAACAATAATTCAATGCAAATATAACAATACTCAATGAAACTAGGTCAATTCACTATATATTCATCAATCTAATACAACCTAGATATCAATTGAATATAATTATCACTTCATTAGATAGCCCATAGAAAACTACACTAGAATTCATAAACATTAGGTCAATATCAAGTAACCCATAACTTAGTCAAAAACTAGGGTTCATCAAATTCATGGATTCATAGGTTAATTGAGTTAATATAATCTAATTAATGACAATTCAATCCATAATCAATGTTTAAGAACCATTAATGCAAGAGCCCATGCATAGATCATGAAATTGGACAATTCGACTTTGAAAACTTTAGAAAACATCTTTGAAAGTTGGGCTCCTTGATGAATAGAGTTTCAAGGATCAAAAACATACCTAAATGAATCCACTTCTTCAATTTGATGAAGAATATCCACTCAATCATCCAATCCAATCCCTTCCTTGAGTTTTTGCTCCAATGGAGTTCTAGGGAATTTCTAAGGGAATTTGTGTTTTTGATTTTGAAGAATGAAATCTTCTAAGTGTTTTAGGCTTTATAAACATATTTAAAATACCCAAAAGACCCTAATGGAACCGTCAATCCTCTTATTTGGACGTGGGGTGAATATACAAAATCACCCCTTGAACTTACAGTGAACTGCGCAGGAAGGCAGTCCACCTACGACTTGCGAAACGACGACCCATCCTTGACAAACGGACCATCCTGTTGGTCCGTAGTTGGGGACTGAGGCTGTTATTTGGCTTCCTCTCCCCCTAACCTAAGTTCCAATCGAGGAGACACCACCAACGTGGCGTTGACTAACCCACTGGGCGTCGATTGCCATCTGTTGGTATGCTGTCTTGGGCAGTCTTGGGCACCAACTTTTGTCCTTCCTCAAGGACCCTTGGATGGTCCTTGGAGATATTTTCCCAGACGATTCCAACCCAAAAATGCTTGTATATGAGTTTAGGACTTGTCACACGAATTTCATCCAAAACGAACACGTAAAACTTGACGAAACATGTTTAGACACACAAGGTTGTTCCAAGGTAAAACTTTCGAATATCATGGACGTTCTTGGACGTTTGACCTCCAAATTTCTGGAAACTTGACACACTGCATATATACACCATAATAACTCATTTAATGACCTTATAACCTCATGAATCATACATAAACACATAAAACCGCCTATGAGGCAGATAGGTGACTTAGTCGTCGAACGTCTTAGTAGTCCCTTGACGTTTGACTTCCAATGCACCTAAAATATTAGACCCTGCCTCAATACCACATTATAGACCTATTTATAGTCTTAGACCATCATGACCAACAATTTAGGGTCTAGTTCACCTTAGTAATTTTCGGGATCTTATAGGTAAGTTGACCTAAATTGTTCTAGTTCTTTTCTAATTGTTCTTGTGTGGTATGGGCCACTTATGGTGGCAGTGTTTAGTTATTATATATGAATATATATGTGTATTGTGATTATATCCTTGAGGAAATTGAATGTTAAGTGAAGTAATGTTATGATGTATATGTATATAGATGTATTATGAAGTTATGCATGTGAATTTTGACGATTTTATGACTATTGGAGTATAACATAAATGTGAAGTGTGTTGTGTGTGGATTATGATTAATGTAGTTTGATCATGTTTAGAAGACAATGTCATGAATGATTTTGGTTATGTGAAAGGCTTCTCACATATACACACACATGAAAGAATGAAGGAAGCTAATGAAAATGTAATGAAGGTGGGTCTATTGAAAGATTTTCTCAATAGATCTCTAAGGAATGAATGGGGGATGTTGGGATGAAAACTTTCTTGTGTGTAGAGGTGCAGTGTCTAGAAGCAATCTCAATATTCCTAAGAGCTTCCCAATGAATGAATGATAGGCTGGGATGAGTATTCTTTCCGTGAGTAGAAGTAGAGTTCTTAGTAGCAATCCTTTAACCTATAGTTATCGAATGTAATTAAAGTCTTGTACTTCGTGGGGATTAATGCTTAGCACCGAGAGGATATGAAACGGGGTGGATAATCTCCATGAGTAGAGGTGTAGTATACAAAAATAACCTATATAGATAGGTACTTTAATAGAGGTGTAGTATCTAAAAGCAATCTCTTTATCCCTTAACTATGCGCCCGCATAGGATTAGCTAGTGGGTTTCTACGTAAAGGCTAAACGAATGACCCTACCTTAGGAATGTGGGGATTCCTCATCCGGCAGGGGTTAATACCATAATTCCATGTTAAGATCTCAAAGTATATGTCGGTTAAAGCATACTCCCATAACAGAATGTAATGAACTAGGTCTTCCTAAGGGTGTACTACTTAGGGTAGGTGGTGGAATGGGACTCTATCTATGCATTACTCAAGTAGGCATTTGAAGGGAGTCTTTGTGTTTCCTTATAATATTAATAAATTAATAGGTTTCTATGTGATGTTAATGAAGTAAATTTATTATATGTCTAATGTTAATGAAGGATGTTCATTTTATGTCTACTGATAATGAAGGTTATATGACTTGTTGAATGTGATGTGCCTAGTCAAGGGTGATTGTAAAGGAACACTAAGTGGGAGTGGTAGAATGTGATTCTACTTTCACATTGCACTAGTGTAACTTAGAGTTATCATAGGGGATGGTCTTTATGTAATGATCTTAAATGCATGAATATTTCCTCTAGTATTATTAGTAATGAATGTTGACTTTTTGAGTTGTGTTTGAAAGGAAATATCCTTATATTTGGTATTCTTAAGGAACACTTAGGTGTGTACGAAGAGGTTTTATGGGCGGTCACTTCATTTCATACCTAGGTAGGCCTTAGGATAACTTTCGATAAAGGGCCTAAATGGTTGAATGGGTTTCTTAAAGAATATGGTTATATGTTGACAATTATGGAAGTATTACCTTTTATGTTGATGATTGACTTGTATGATGTCTTTCACACTTGGTACATGAAGTTCATCAAAACAACATGAAAAAAATATTTCAACTAAAATGTCCTCTTTAAAGCATGTTTTTGAATGATTTCCATACTTGTGCTTAATATTACTAATACCATATTTTCCTCTATTTTCTACTAAGTGTAGGTGTTGGCAAGTGACATGATCTTAGAGTTGAAGCTTGGGAAGTATAATTCTCTCAAGATTTGGGTATGTCCTCATATGTCGAGGACAAGACTCCTTATTCCTAGTTTTCCTTTATTAAAGACACTTGTATAAGACTTGTATCTTTCTTTCAATGTAAGGGTTGTGTTCCTAGGATAAAGAGATGTGTCTAATATGGCTTGTGATGACACTTAGTTCTTCTTACATTACATAAAAGAGTTTCCTTATTGACTTTATTGTGAAAAGTTTTAACTCTGCACTACTTTTTATATAATGTCATGAATGAAATCTAAGAGTCTTTTATAAGACCCTTTAGAGGTCGAATACGCCAAATACGACTAGAGGGTGTTGTCGGATCGTGAGAAAATTGGTATTAGAGCATAAGGTTATGGAGATAGTCTTAGGGTCCAAAGTCTCACAAGCCAAATCTAGCAGAGTCTTTTTCATCGTGTGAGTCACGACATATCTATGTTTGAGAGGTTATAGGACGATAGAAGTTACACGTCTTTGATATTCGTGAAGTCGTACCTTAGAGTGTATTTATATGAATTCCTAATCCTATTATTGTGATTTTAGGAACATGAATGCAATAGGGGCTAATGCAACGAGGGCTCAAGAAGAGAATGTGAATGAGGAGGTTCCCCAAAAGTGCCCCAAGGTCCACAAGCTCCCAATGTGGAAGGGGATATATCTAATGTGGAGATAAGGGCTGCTTTCCTAGCTTTGACCAAATTCTTGACGACTCAAGTTCAAGTTGTCACTACTCAAGCTCACGCCATGACGACCCAAGCTAACCAAAGAGTTGGAACTAAAATGAACCACAATGCAAGTACTCCCAATTTTAGGATCTGAGATTTTATAAGGATGAATCCTCCTACTTTTCATGGCACTAAGGTGGAATTCATGAACCTCTGTCAAGGGGGGATGAGTGTGAAGGAAAACTCTCTCTAATTCACCCAACTCTCTAAATATGCGCCAACCTTGGTAGCCAACTCTAGGGCTAGAAATGATTAAGTTTGTGATGCGGGTTCCTAGTTTGGTTAAAGAAGAGTGTCGTATAGTAATGCTCTATCATGATATGGATATATTTATACTCATAGTTTATGCCCAACAAATTGAGGAGACCAAGCTTAGAAAGATGAATAGAGATGGGAAGAGGGCGAGACCTGATTAAGAAGTTCAACCTAAGTCTAAGAAGAGTTTTTACAATTATGATTCCCCCATGGTCAGCAAGGATAGGGTGTCCAACCCAAATTTTCAAGGAGGGAGTGGAGGTTGCTCTACTTTTGAGAGGTCTAGATGTATAATATGTGGAAAACAACATTTGGGTAAGTGCCTTTATGGTACGGATGGGTGTTTTTGGTGTGGCAATAAGGGTCATAAGATGAGAGATTTCCCAACACTTGAGACAAAAGGGAAGGAGAGAAACCAAGCTCCTCATGATGGTCCGGATACTATTGCTCAAACCATTTCTATGTGATACAAGCTAATAAATAAGCTAACCCGAAGTAAACGCCCCGGTGAGTCATAGTTCCTTATGGTTGTCTTAAATTTCTCTTAGATGGGTTTACCCCATGTGGGGGAGGAGGAGTCGAGTAGTAAGGTGGTTGATATCCTTATATTTTCCTTCTATTCTTATTCTAGCTTGAGACCACAAAATTCTTAGTAGTTTTGCCTTATTTTGGATTCTTGCATAAAATGAAGAGTTGGATGTCCTCTTTTATTTTATGGGTACATTTGATGATAAAATGTTTTGCCTGCTCTTGATGATGTTTTGGCAAAATTGGTGATTGATCTATGCAATCCTCATGTTAATGTGCATCATGTAAAATTGCTTATTTGCCTCATAAGTTATCATATTTATTATGCCTATGTGTGATTTGAAATTTATTGCATATTGGGCCTTAAAATAAAGTGATGAGCATGTCTAAACTTGGAGAAGGTAGTTCCTCCATGTTCCAATGAAAATGATGAAGTATGTGTCCACTATGAATTGTGGACATAATTCCTAATTGTTTGTGTTACTTAAAGTTCATAATGATGTGAAGTTGATGTTGCTTGTTAGTTTGGTGCATTGAGTATGAAGTGTTATTTGTGATAATGTGTGTTGTGAGCTTCAAGTTGAGTCATTTAGTCGTTTAAAGTGTTTTAGTGTCATTCGAGGAGGAATGTTCCCAATCGGGGGAGATTATTACAACCCTCAAAATGAACTAGGATAAACTGGATCTTCACATGAGTTTCTTGAGTAATAACTTGTTAAATTAATGATAAATAGTATCTAAGGTCAGTCTTGAGTGGTTTTCAAGTCAAACGTCAAGGTAGGAGCAAGACGTTCAAAACTAGTCTTTTGTGTACTAGTGTGTTCTAGTGTGTTGTTGATGTTTTGCTGTGCCGTTCGGAGTCTAAACTAATAGGAGGTTAACCTAGCATATAGATGGTAGTGTTTAGGGTCAAAACATCCGGGTGCGACCCCCCAAGGGCCACCCTAGGGGTTCTTGAGGAAGACCCAAATGTTTGACAAAATGCCCGGTTGTTTACTTCAAGAAATTCAAGTTCCCGCTTGGAAGTGGGAAGACATTAACATGGACTTTATAGTGGGTTTGCCTCGGATTCGAAGGCAAAATGACTCTATATGGGTGGTGGTGGATATATTGACCAAGTCCGCCCATTTTATTCTCGTTAAGTACACTTACTCGGCAGAAGATTATGCAAAGATTTATATAGATGTGATTGTGAGTCTTTACGGTATCCCGTTATCGATCATATCGGATAGGGGTGCACAACTTACGTCTAGGTTTTGGAGATCGTTTCAAAAAGGGTTGGGTACGCAAGTGAAGTTGAGCACCGATTTTCATCCCCAAACGGAAGGTCAAGCGGAGCGTACGATCCAAACTCTTAAGGATATGCTTAGAGCTTGTATCATTGACTTCAAGGGTAGTTGGGATGATCACTTGCCTTTGATTGAGTTCTCTTATAACAATAGTTATCATTCCTCAATATCCAAGGCTCCTTTTGAAGCTTTGTATGGTAGGATGTGTAGGTCTCCTATTGGATTGTTTGAGGTTGGAAAATCCTCTCTTCTTGGTCCATCCTTGATCTATAATACATTGGGGAAGGTACACCTAATAAGAAATCTCTTGCAAACAGCCTATAGTCGGCAAAAATCTTATGCCGACAATAGGAAAAGAGCATTAGAATTCAAATGAGGTGATAAGGTATATTTGAAAATCTCACCCATGAAAGGGGTGATAAGATTTGTCAAGAAAGGGAAGTTAAGTCCTCGTTACGGGGAACCTATGAAATTTTGCAAAGGGTCGTCAAGGTTGCATACGAGTTGACATTACTTAGTGAGCTATCTTTGGTTCATCAGATTTTCCATGCATCTATACTAAAGAAGTGCATTGGTGACCCCGAGTCAATTATTCCTATTGAAGGTCTTGGAGTGAAACAGAACCTCTCCTATGAGGAGGTTCCGTTTCAGATCCTTGATCATCACGTGAAGAGGTTGAGGAACAAGGAGGTGGAACTAAAATGAACCACAATGCAAGTACTCCCAATTTTAGGATCTGAGATTTTATAAGGATGAATCCTCCTACTTTTCATGGCACTAAGGTGGATGAGAATCCACAGGCTTCATTGATGAGGTGTTGGAGGTTGTAGATTCTATGGGAGTAACTTTAAGGGAAAAAGAGGAACTAGACGCCTATCAACTAAAAGATGTTGCACACTGTGGTTTGAGCAATAGAGGGACGAGAGACCCATAAGGGCGGGCTCGGTAGATCGGGGAGTGTATAAGACGTCCTTTCTTGATAGATTTTTCCCCTTAGAGTTGAGGGAGAAAAAGTTAGTGGAATTCATGAACCTCTGTCAAGGGGGGATGAGTGTGAAGGAAAACTCTCTCTAATTCACCCAACTCTCTAAATATGCGCCAACCTTGGTAGCCAACTCTAGGGCTAGAAATGATTAAGTTTGTGATGCGGGTTCCTAGTTTGGTTAAAGAAGAGTGTCGTATAGTAATGCTCTATCATGATATGGATATATTTATACTCATAGTTTATGCCCAACAAATTGAGGAGACCAAGCTTAGAAAGATGAATAGAGATGGGAAGAGGGCGAGACCTGATTAAGAAGTTCAACCTAAGTCTAAGAAGAGTTTTTACAATTATGATTCCCCCATGGTCAGCAAGGATAGGGTGTCCAACCCAAATTTTCAAGGAGGGAGTGGAGGTTGCTCTACTTTTGAGAGGTCTAGATGTATAATATGTGGAAAACAACATTTGGGTAAGTGCCTTTATGGTACGGATGGGTGTTTTTGGTGTGGCAATAAGGGTCATAAGATGAGAGATTTCCCAACACTTGAGACAAAAGGGAAGGAGAGAAACCAAGCTCCTCATGATGGTCCGGATACTATTGCTCAAACCATTTCTATGTGATACAAGCTAATAAATAAGCTAACCCGAAGTAAACGCCCCGGTGAGTCATAGTTCCTTATGGTTGTCTTAAATTTCTCTTAGATGGGTTTACCCCATGTAGGGGAGGAGGAGTCGAGTAGTAAGGTGGTTGATATCCTTATATTTTCCTTCTATTCTTATTCTAGCTTGAGACCACAAAATTCTTAGTAGTTTTGCCTTATTTTGGATTCTTGCATAAAATGAAGAGTTGGATGTCCTCTTTTATTTTATGGGTACATTTGATGATAAAATGTTTTGCCTGCTCTTGATGATGTTTTGGCAAAATTGGTGATTGATCTATGCAATCCTCATGTTAATGTGCATCATGTAAAATTGCTTATTTGCCTCATAAGTTATCATATTTATTATGCCTATGTGTGATTTGAAATTTATTGCATATTGGGCCTTAAAATAAAGTGATGAGCATGTCTAAACTTGGAGAAGGTAGTTCCTCCATGTTCCAATGAAAATGATGAAGTATGTGTCCACTATGAATTGTGGACATAATTCCTAATTGTTTGTGTTACTTAAAGTTCATAATGATGTGAAGTTGATGTTGCTTGTTAGTTTGGTGCATTGAGTATGAAGTGTTATTTGTGATAATGTGTGTTGTGAGCTTCAAGTTGAGTCATTTAGTCGTTTAAAGTGTTTTAGTGTCATTCGAGGAGGAATGTTCCCAATCGGGGGAGATTATTACAACCCTCAAAATGAACTAGGATAAACTGGATCTTCACATGAGTTTCTTGAGTAATAACTTGTTAAATGAATGATAAATAGTATCTAAGGTCAGTCTTGAGTGGTTTTGAAGTCAAACGTCAAGGTAGGAGCAAGACGTTCAAAACTAGTCTTTTGTGTACTAGTGTGTTCTAGTGTGTTGTTGATGTTTTGCTATGCCGTTCGGAGTCTAAACTAATAGGAGGTTAACCTAGCATATAGATGGTAGTGTTTAGGGTCAAAACATCCGGGTGCGACCCCCCAAGGGCCACCCTAGGGGTTCTTGAGGAAGACCCAAATGTTTGACAAAATGCCCGGTTGTTTACTTCAAGAAATTCCCGTTGGAAGTGGATAACATGGACTTTATAGAAAGAATGGAAGGTGGATATATTGTGTCCGCCAATTTTATTCTCGTTAAGTACACTTACTCGGCGGAAGATTATGCAAAGATTTATATAGATGTGATTGTGAGTCTTTACGGTATCCCGTTATCGATCATATCGGATAGGGGTGCACAACTTACGTCTAGGTTTTGGAGATCGTTTCAAAAAGGGTTGGGTACGCAAGTGAAGTTGAGCACCGATTTTCATCCCCAAACGGAAGGTCAAGCGGAGCGTACGATCCAAACTCTTAAGGATATGCTTAGAGCTTGTATCATTGACTTCAAGGGTAGTTGGGATGATCACTTGCCTTTGATTGAGTTCTCTTATAACAATAGTTATCATTCCTCAATATCCAAGGCTCCTTTTGAAGCTTTGTATGGTAGGATGTGTAGGTCTCCTATTGGATTGTTTGAGGTTGGAAAATCCTCTCTTCTTGGTCCCTCCTTGATCTATAATACATTGGGGAAGGTTCACCTAATAAGAAATCTCTTGCAAACAGCCTATAGTCGGCAAAAATCTTATGCCGACAATAGGAAAAGAGCATTAGAATTCAAAGAAGGTGATAAGGTATATTTGAAAATCTCACCCATGAAAGGGGTGACGAGTTGACATTACTTAGTGAGCTATCTTTGGTTCATCAGACACATCTAGGTGAAACAGTTATGAGGAGGTTCCATTTCAGATCCTTGATCATCACGTGAAGAGGTTGAGGAACAAGGAGGTGGCCTCCGTAAAGGTGTTATGGAGGAACCACCTAGTTGAGGGAGCAACATGGGAGGCTGAGGCCGACATGAAGTCCCGTTATCCTCATCTCTTTGCTAACTAAGGTTAGTTATTCCAATTAATAATGAAAATAATGAGTTAATTTGGATTTGACTTGTTTTGCAAAGATGTGCATGTTTATGGTAAAAGGTTTATGTTAAAATTGAACTATAAGGAAAAATTGCTCTTTTGCTTGAGTTGCACTTAACTCTGTATTTGGTATGTTGTTGCCTTCCTAATGTGACAGCATGTTGGTATGTTGAGAAATGAACTTTGGCATAATTGACTCCTAAATGATATGTTAAGCTCATGTTGTTGTGAGAAGAAAATTCCTCATGTTGAGACTTTGAGCCCTTAAGTATGGAAATTGGTATTTTTGAGTCATTTGGGTAAATGCCATGATTATGTGTTGAATGAGTTGTGTAACACTCCTTGAGTTATAACTCATATGGAAGTTGATATTGATATGGTATATTGTTGGTTGGGCTGCTAGTCTTGAGTCTATCCTTTCCCTTTTAAAAGTTTAGTGCCATTCGGAGACGAATGTTCATAAGGTGGGGATAATGTAACATTCCAAAAATTCGATACCTTTTTTAGAGCCTAACATGAGTGTCTAAAGATTTATATACTGTTATAAGACCTAAAATGTTGTTTATAAGTCATCCAAGAAGTTTTAGAACCAAGACATCAAGGAACGTCCATGACGTCGGAAACTAGCTTAAATTGAACTAGTTGACGTCGCTAAGTTTGGTGAAGGTTTCGGAGGGTAAAATGAAGTATAAAACTTTTAAAAAGACTTTGGATATATATAGTGTAGTATAGAGGATCTAAATGTCCAATAACGACGCCCACCTACCGAAGGGTCCTTGAGGAGGACCCCAATATGGGTAGGCAGGATGCCAATTAGCCTGCGTGAGTCAAGAATTAGTGGACTGCTGTAGAATGTGCAGCCTACACGGACCCTACTGCCTCAATTCATTTTTCAAAAAATAAAATTCGTGTATGCCTCGCAACGGGGATCCACTTTCCAGATTCGGTAAAATCGTATTTTTGACTTTTTGACTTCACAAGAAGACCCATTTAAGTGAGGGTGCTTTGGGTAATATAGGGGGTGACTATATATTGACTTAGGATCACTTTTAATATAATTTTAACTCACTCCAAACCCAATTCCCAAAACAAACATGAAAGCTCTCACCTCTCTCTACTTTCTCTCTCCCCTAATTCCTCCATTGATGAAGGAACAAAGCTTAAAGAAAAAGGTCAATTTCTCTAGGATTTCACTTCAATTTCGTGGATTTATCTTCATTAAGGTATGGGTTCTTCAGTTTTGGGATTCCTCTCCCCAAGAGGTCCTTTCAAAGTTGATTTCTAAATTACCCAATTCCATGGGATTTTCCAATTCTAATTGGTTTTTTTCTAAACTTCAAATTGATGATTGATCTTGATTAATTGTGATTACTTATGACTAATTAAGAGTAGATTGTTGATTAATTGATTTTAATTGATGTAATTTCATGTAGATCATGTTCCTTTCCCGATTTCCCCAAATCTTGGATCTTGGTAATGAATTGATGGGAATTGAAGAATGAATTGATTATTAGACTTGTTTTATCTATTCTAATTCATGTATGGATTGACTAGGGTAATGTATGGTTGGGATTGGATCTAATTCTTGATGAATTCATGATGAATCTTAATTCCCCTAACCCTAGGTTATGAATTGATGTTACTTGGGATTGTGATGATGCAATTGACCTAGTTCTTGTGTTAATTACTATTGATTGATGCGACTACACCTATTGTTGGATATAGTTGGTTGGTTGATGGTAAAACCATGATGATGTCTATTGAAGGAAATTGAGTAAGTCTTTATGATCTTAACCTTTACTTCAATTATTATGGATTGTGATTGATGATGTAGTTCAATTTAAGCATGACTTGTGATTAGACTAAGTAGTTGTTGGTATGATGTTGAATTGAAATGTCTTGACTATGTGATTGTGACATATTGTTTAACATGAAATGATATAAGGTTGGTTATAAAGTACTTATGTGCCTTATTATCACATGATGATGTTGTTATGCTAATCTCCCATATGAGGGTTGCCATGTAAGAATATTCTCACGCAATTCCTAATGAGCTAATGACAATGACTATACAAGGGATTAGACCCTATGACCTAAACTAAGTGATGATTAATAAAGAAATACATTTCAAAAGGTACTTAGCTTAGCACCGAGTGAAATTGACAATGAGAGGTGTTGACTTCTCCTAGAGGAATATTCACCCTATAGTTCCACATGAGATGTTGACTCCCGTATGAGGGACACTTACCCAATGGATTCTCATGAGACGAGGATCCAATGCATATAGGCATGTAGAGGGTCAATACATATCTCCTACTTCTTGAACTATGTTGCCCCCATAGGAAGACTAGTTAGTGGATCTACCTAGGAAGCTACGTTTATGTTTGGTTCTACTTTGACCGGTAGACCCCCTTCCATCGGTGTAAGGTTTTACAACGCTGGATTCCACACCTATCTCTTGTGGTCTATGTCGGTTAAGGCAAGTGTTCCCGAAAGTAAAATGAAGTAATGGATTATACACTAAGTAGGGTGACTTGAGAGGTTTGACTTATCCTAGGTAGGGGTATATGAATTTACCTATGCCTTGCACTAGTTTGCCTTGAGGGAATCCTTAGGAGGTTGTTATTGTGTTCTTATAATATATATGTTATGAGTATGATGGCTTTACATGTTGATGATCCTATATGTTGTTAGTTTCATTTATGAACATGCTATTGTTCTATATTGCTAAATATGATGATGATTACTATTGATGCTATGTGATAATGAGTTGGACTTTGCTTATGATCCTTTCTTTGATTTACTTGATTGATTAAGGTTATAGGGCTTTACTTTGTCATTGAACTCGTAGGCTTAATGATGTGTTATATCTAAGGGTCTTGCTTATGTTATGATGTTATGAACTCTTATACATGTTTGTTTATGTTATGACTTGATGTTGGAGTTTTCTTGATTATATACTCAATTATGTGGACATACATGTTGACTTGACTATACTTGTTAATGTTGGTCTTGTGTTGTACATGGTATGGAGTTATGGAATATGTAAGTATTGGCTTATATGAGCTCTTGATTGTGCATAAAGCTTTAAAGTACTTTGGCATGGATTTGAACAAATGTCCTCTTTAGCATGATTTAACTTGTTTATGTGCATATACTCATACTTAGTACAAATGTGTACTAACCCCCATGTTTATGTTTACTACAAATTGTAGGATCCGCCCGTTGAGCTTAGTTGAAGGCCATTGAAGACTACTTGGATATTCCCCAAGTGTTCGGTAGGTCCTCTCCTTCCGAGGACGATGCCACTATCTTTCTAATTGATATTGTTTAGTCTTTAAGACGATTTAGTTCATTCTCTTTCTTTTTTGACTTTGTATATGCCTATATAAGGCCTTTATTGTAATGAAGTATGGGTTGAACCCAAGATGTTGTATTCGACTTAGATGGTTTAATATGAGACTTATTCAAGACTTCCTATGAATCTATACTGATATATATATATATATATATATATATATATATATATATATATATATATATATATATATATATATATATATATATATATATATATATATATATATATATATATATATATATATATATATATATAATATATATATATATATTTATATATATATACACATATATATGCAATAAAAGTAGAAGACCATGTAATCTTCCTATACGAAAGGTTTATGTATACTCGATATGAATATATTATGTGTATCTAGAGGTCTATGTAAACCTCAATGTAGAAGTTAACGAAAAGTTTTAAATTTTCCGCAATTTAACCTATGATATGTAATGATGTAATCTAAGAGTATGGTCTTAGTCCTCAAAGAGGATGACAATGCCGGTTACGTCTGGGTGGTGCTCTCCGTATGTGACACTTAGAGCATTGACTCCAACCGACATTAGAAGTTTCTTGGGTCTAGCGGGTTATTATAGGAGGTTTGTGGATGGTTTTGCGTCCATTGCATCTCCCTTTACTACTTTGACCCAAAAGATTGAGAAATTTGAGTGGTCGGATGCATGTGAAAGAAGCTTCCAAATCTTGAAAGATAGGCTTACTTCCGCTACGGTGTTGACTTTACCGAAGGGTACCAAGGGTTTCGTTATGTATTGTAATACATCTCGAGTGGGTTTAGGGTGTGTGCTTATGGAACATGGGAAAGTAATAGCTTATGCCTATAGACAACTTAAGGTGCATGACAGGAACTATCTAACTCATGATCTTCAGTTAGCGACTGTGGTATTTGCCTTAAAAATATGGAGACGTTATTTGTATGGTATTCATGTTGATGTGTAAACCGACCACAAGAGTCTTCATTATGTGTTTACTCAAAAGTAGTTGAATCTTCGACAAAGAAGGTGGTTGGAATTGTTGAAGGATTACGACATGAGTGTTCTCTACCATCCCAGCAAGGTCAATGTGGTGACGGATGCTATAAGTCGTAGGACCATAGGTAGTGTGTCCCATGTAGATGAAGCCAAGAAAGACCTAGTGAAAGATGTTTATATGTTGGCTAGATTGGGTGTTAGATTGGAAGATTCTCCGAATGGTGGTTTTATGGTCAATCATAACTCCCATTCATCTTTGGTGGTTGGGGTGCAGTCCAAACAACACCTTGATCAACCATTGATGGAGTTGAAGGAATCGGTTCTTGGTAATATTAATGAGTCATTCTCCTTAGGGGGGATGTGTCTTGAGGTATCGAGAAAGGCTGTGTGTTCCCAATGTAGATGGTTTGAGGAACCGGATTCTTGAGGAAGCTCATGGGTCCCGTTACTCATTCCATCCGGGTTCGACAAAGATGTAACATGACCTTAGGGAAGTGTTTTGGTGGGAAGATTTGAAAAAGGACATACCGGAATTCGTTTCTAAGTGTCCAAATTACCAACAAGTGAAAGCATAACACCGAAAGCCAGGTTGTTTACTTCAAGAAATCCAAGTTCCTTCTTGGAAGTGGGAAGACATCAATATGGATTTTGTGGTAGGTTTTCCTCAGACACAAAAGCAATATGACTTAATATGGGTGGTTGTGGATAGGTTGACCAAATCCGCTCATTTCATTCCCGTCAAGTCTACTTACTTGGCGGAGGATTATGCAAGGATCTTCATAGATGAGATTGTGTATCGCCATGGTATTCCGTTATCCATCATATTGAATAGGGTTGCACAATTCACATCTAGTTTTTGGAGGTCATTCCAAAAAGGGTTGGGTACCAAGGTGAAGTTAAGTACCGCTTTTCATCCTCAAACAGATGGTCACACGGAACGTACTATTCAACCCATTGATGATATTCTTAGAGCTTGTATAATTGATTTCAAGGGAAATTGGGATAAGCATTTGCCTTTGGTAGAGTTTGCTTACAATAATAGTTACAATTCATCCATATCCATTGCTCCTTATGAAGCCTTGTATGGTAGGAGGTGTAGGTCTCCTATTGGATGGTTTGAAGTGTGTGAGTCTTCACTTTTGGGTCCCTATTTGATTTATAAGACTTTGGAGAAGGTTCATATCATAAGGAATCACTTGAAAACAGCCTATAGTCGGCAAAAGTCTTATGTCGATCATAGGAGAAGAGATTTAGAGTTTGAAGAGGGTGATAAGGTATGTTGAGCTCTTTTTGTTGTGAGAAGGAAATTCCTCATAATGTGATTTTGATCCTTATTTGTGGTAATTGAAGTTTTTGAATTGCTATGTGTCGATGTCATTACTGATGTTGTAACTCATGTTGGCATGTATTTTTGATTGGTTGGGGTGCTAGTCTTGAGTCTATTCCTTCCTTTCAAAAGATTTTAGTGTCAATCGGGGATGAATGATCCTAAGAGAGGGATAATGTAACACTTCGAAAGTCTAAGACGCGTTCTAGAGCCTAACATAGGCCTCAAAAGGTTTAGACACTGTTTTAATGTCAATTTTAATGTATATAAGTCATTTAGGAAGTTTAGAAATCAAAACGTCAAGGAACGTCCATGACGTCTGCAAACTAGTTCAATGGGGTGCTAGTGTGTCTTAGCATATTTGACTAAGTTTTAGGAGTCAGAAATTTATGAATTTTGGTGGAAAGTTGTCTAACACTTATTAGAGTTGATTCGTAGTTGAAATGTTTGGGTACGACCCCCCCCCCCCCCCCCAAGGACAAACCAAGGGCCCTTGAGGAGGACCCTTGCATTTGGGTCGAAGACTGCCCAAGGCAGTGTGCACCAACGACTTGTCATCAATGGACCGTGTTCCAATAGACGGGGAATCGATTTCCTCCTTCGATGGAAACTTAGAATATTTGGCCAAGGCCTATTTTGACAAGTCTCTGAACTCAATGACGGACCAACAGGACGATTGGACCCTTGGCCATCGTATGAAAAATGGGGCGTCGTCTTCATTGCATGTTTTATGTTTGGTTAATTTAATTAATTAAGTATTTAGTTAATTAATTAGGGGTTAAGGGTGGTCTAATTAAGTTAATTAACAACCTATATAAAGACCCTAAGCTAATTAAACTAACCAAAGCCCTCATAATTCCCAAACCCAAACTCTCTTCCTTCTCTCTTATTTCTCTCTCCCAAGTTGAATAACATCATAGGAGACAAGGTCAAGGAGGGTTATATGGCTGCAATAACTAAAGTTTCTCCATCAATATTTATCAAATAACAAGGTATGAGATTCCTTTCAACTTTGGGACTTCTTTCCCCAAAGGTTTCCATCAAATTTGTTTCAAAAATATGAAATTCTTGTGGGTCTTTTCCAATCTCGAAATTGATCTTTCAAACTGATTTGTTTATGGTTTATTTGGATTGTATTGATTAAATTATGATGAATTATTACTATACTACACTACTTATTGATGTATTGGTCTAGTTTGTAGAAGATGACCTTTTCCCCTTAACCCTAGGTTGTGTCTTGATATGAATTGTGTAATGTTGGTTCAATTGAATTGGTTATTTGTTGAACTACTACTAGATGATGTTATTGTATCAATTATGAATAGATTAGGATCAATTATATTCCTATCATTCTAGTTCTTGAGTAATTGATCTAGATTATGACTTTGACCTAAGTCTCTTATCTTAAGCTATGAACTAGTGATGGATTATGATATAGTGATTCAATTGGCTTTGTTGTCATGTTGGTTATTGTTGTGTGAAGATATTACACCCTTATTGGATTGAGTTAATGGTTTATGGTAAGACCTTGATTATGGATTATAAAGAAGACTTGGTAAGTCTTGTGATCCCAACTCTTTATTTCAGTTGTGGTTAATTGTGATTAAGTGATGATGTTGCATTGAAGTATACCTTGTATTAAGATTGATAGGGTTGGTATGATGTTGGATTGAAATGTCTTGACTATGTTTTTGTGAGGTATTGGATAATATGTAAATGATATAAGGATGGTGATAACTTACCAATGTGCCTTATCATGATGTGAATATGTAAATATTTTAACCTTAGTTATATGAATTCTAATGAAAGGACTAGACTCATGCAATTCTTATTGAGCTATGACGATGATGATTATAGAAGGGATAGACCCTATGACCTACATTAAGCAATGATGATTAATAAATACATTAAAGACATTTCAAAAAGGGACATAGCTTCGCACCGAGTGAACTTGACAATGGGAGGTGTTGACTTTCAATAGAGAAAGATTCACCCTATAGTTCCACATGAGGTGTTGACTCCCCAATGAGGGATACTCATCCTATGGATTCCCATTATATGAGGCTCCAATTACCAAGTGGCATGTAGAGGGTTCATACCTATATCTTAGTTCTTGAACTATGTTGGCCCCATAGGAAAACTACCTAGTGGATCCATCTAGAAAGCTAAGTTTATGTTTGGTTTTACTTTGGCCGGTGACCACCTTCCATCGGCGTAAGGTTTACAACACCAGATTCCACATTTAGCTTTTGTGGTCTATGTCGGTTAAGGCAAGTGTTCACTAAACTAAAATGATGTAATTAAGTACAAACCAACTAGGGTGACTAAAGAGGTTTGACTTAGCCTAGGTAGGGGTATGGGAGTCTACCTATGCCTTACACTAGTTTGACTTAAAGAAAACTTTAGAAGGTTGTTGTTATATATGTATATGCTTATAATGGTACATGATATGTATGTGATGAGCTTGCACATTGATGATACTATATGATGATTGGTTTCACTTATGTATATGTGTTTGATCTCTATTTCTAAAGTATGATTATATGTACTCTTAAATGATATGCTACGTGAAGTTGGATGTTGGCCATGGTTGTTGTAGGGTTTACTTGATTGAGTAAGGTTATGGGGCATTGCTTGGTCATTGCACTAGTTGACTTAATAAGGGTTCATGGGTAATTGTCTTGCTTTTGTTATGTTGTAGTGAACTCTTATTCATGTTTGTTGATATTATAACTTGATGATAGAGAATTATGTGATATGCATGTTGACTTGACTAAACTTAGTATTGTTGGTCCTGTGATATACATGCTTTTTACTTAATGAATATGTCTTATTTATTGGCATGGTCTTCTTAAATGTGCATAAGGCTTTTCAAAGTAAATTTCATACTTTAATGAATTGTCCCTTTTTAGCATGATTTCATGATATGTGTGCATATGGTCTCATACTTAGTACAAGTGGTGTACTAAACCCATTTTTTCCCCTTTTCCCAAACTTTTTAGGTTCCGATCGTTGAAGGGCTTTGAGACGACTTTGAAGGAAGACTTAGAATTCTCATCCATGCAAGTTGGGTAGGTCCTCACTTTCTGAGGGCAATGCCACTATCAAGCTTATGATGTTGTTCTATTTTTAAGACTTCTATGTTCTTTCCTTTTTATTTGAGTACTAAACATTGTATAGCCTATATGTGGCTCTATTACATTGATGTATGGGCTAGGCCCAAATTGTTATACTTTTATTAGATGGTTATGAGATGAGACATCCATTTGAGACTATGTTATATCTTCTATATCTATGTGCAATAAAAGTAGAAGACTATGTAATCTTCCTATACCAAGGGTCTATGTATACTCGATATAAATACTATGTGTATGTAGAGGTCTATGTAAACCTCAATGTAGATGTAATGAAAAAGTTTTAATTTTTTCCGCATCTTTGACCTATGAATGTAATGATGTATTCTAAGAGGCTAGTCTTAGTTCTCAAAGAGGACGACAACGCTGGTCACGTCTAGGAGGTGCTCTCCGGATGTGCAGAAAAAGGATCTAATAATACATCGAGAAGCACATAAAATCTCATGGCCACATATAGCGTCAAAAAAAAGACAAAGTAGCACCGTAATAATGTAAATCATAAGCATCTAGTTGGAAAACATTAAGCATATCGGTAAACACACTGGGAGAACCCTCTTGTTCACCTCAAGTCTGGAGTGCATAAAATTGTTTTTTCTTTGGAGAAGTTTGCTTTCTCTCTCTTCGCTTACCTTTAATCATTGGACAACCCCTTATTTTATGACCATTTTTTCCACAACTGAAGCAACCATTGGTGGCGGCTAGATACTTACCCTCGTGCTTCTTCCCACACATAGCAGAAGTAGGCAATAAGGATCCATTACCATCTCCTTGAGGTTTAGGGTTAGACACCCTTTCTTTTATGAACTTAGGATCATTGGCAGAACCTTGACCGGTAAACATATGTCTATTTCTATGCTAAACATTGATAAGTCTTAGTTTTGAATCATTTGGGGCTTTTTTTCATAAGTGTACTAAATGTATAATTTATGCTTTAAACTGGCGTTTTAAGTGTTGATCTGCATAAATTAAGGCTAATGAGCAAGGCAAGGACATTAGAAGCATTGGGAGAACCTACTTTGTAAAGTAAATGGATAGTCGTGGGACCGCCAAATGGCTGGGCGGCATCGACCTCGATTGCCTAAAGTCACAAAACCCTGAGGATGAAGATCAAAATCAAATCGGTGATGCCATTGATTACTTTTTGCATCACCGATTTGGTCGGCGACCCTAGACTTAGCTTGACTAAAGGACCTCCATGCCAAATTTTGGGAAACTATAAATTCAATTTCAAAAACAAAGATTTCATTTCTACACCTTTTTGTAAGAAAATATTTACTTCTAGTACTCTTCTTAGTTTTCCATTATATACTTTAAAGATTTTTAGACATAATTTTGAGGAAGTGCAATTGGGTTTTTTGGGTTAATTTGATTTGAAGCATTGTAGAGACTTGGAAACCATTACCCAACTCATCGCTAACATAGTTGGTAATTGTTTTTTTGTTTTTTTTATGATGTGTAGCTAAAATCCCTATTCTTATGGTGTGATCATATTATTATTGGATTAATTATTTTATTGTGTATTGTCATTTATTGCTTTAAATTCTTAATTGAAGTTGGTTTGATTAATAGTTGTGTATTAATCTTCAAATTATAGTTGAAGATGCAATTTTAAGACATATTATGTATTTTCTTTCAATGTAAAGGGCCGTGACCCTAAGATATTTAAGTTGTGTCTTTAAGTTGGCTTGTGACAACGAGACTTATTCCTTAGTATTTTATAAGTGATGTTTCTTATTATTACTCTTGTGAAATTTTTTAATTCCGCACTACTTTTCATATCTTATGTAATGAATGATAACTAAGAGGCTTGTACAAGACCTCCGAAGGGTCAAGTACGAGTTGTGACGACTCAAGAGTGCTCCCTTCTTCTAGGCTGTACTTTCAAGTCGTGACACTCACATTGCCCAAGTCATAACTTGAGGGTTTTCTTGAAGTGAAGGCTCAAGGTAAAGGTAAAGGTATATACATGAAATTATGTTCTAATGTTAAATGTGACTTGTATGTTTGTTGTGACTTATATTATGCCTCTATTGTTCAATGTTTATGAAGTTTTCAAAAAATGAATAAAAGCATGACTTTCAACAAAAATGTTATTTTTAACATGTTTCTGCAAGGTCTTCATACTTAGTGCTTAATTGTACTAACACCATCTTCTTTATGTTTTTACTATAAGTGTAGATTGAGGCTGCTAGGTGGACTCTGTAGTTGATGGCTTGGATTTCTATTTTCCAAGACTAGGTACGTCTTCATGGATATGAGGATGAAGAGTACTTATGTTTCCTATTGATGTAATAGAGTCTTAGATAGTTTCTTTTCAATTGTAAAGGGATGTGTTCCTATGATGTTGATTTGATGTCTAAGATGGCTATGTTGAGACTTAGTATTCCTTCGTTTTGTAAATGAGTATTCGATTGTTGATTTTATTGAAAAAAGTTGTAATTCCGCATTATTTTTAATCCGTATGTGATGAATGAATGTGAAGGGCTTGTAAAAGACCCCTTAGGGGTCAAGTATTTCGTGTTATGACTTGGGGATGCTCTCGCGTCGTGACAAAGTTGGTATTAGAGAATAAGGTTTTGGAAATGGTTTTGAGAATAAAAGCCTCACATTCCAGATATAGTGGAGTCTTGTTAATCGGTGTGAGTCGCGACACATCTATGAGCGAGAGGCTATAGGACAATAGAAGTTACACTTCTTTTCCTATTCTATAAGTTGTGCCTTAGAGTGGAGTCCTATAAGTGTCCTTTTCCTAATATTTCCAGTGTGTTTATAGGATAAGAATACAATATGAATACCCTCTACGAGAGTGGAAGAGGAGATTGCTAATGATGGAAATCCCCCCCCCCCAAGGTCCTCAAGTTGGACAAACTTCTCAAGGTGAGCAAGTTCCAATAGCCTCGGCACAAGTGACTCAAGAGGAATTAGGTCCACTAAGTTATTGATAACTCAATCCATGACAAAATAAAGGGAGGACAAGCAAGCTTCTCATGATGTCCCAAATCTTGATAATCATAAGAAGACTCGTATGTATGCTCTTCAAGCAAAGGAGGGCAATGGGGCTAATACGGGTGAAGGTTTCGATAAGTGAGAGTTCCTCCTTGTGTTAATATGTATTAGTTTTTTGTATGATGTGTTCCTTTTAGTTGGTTTTTCCCTTAAGCGGGGGATGTATGTTGAATGGCAAGGTGGTGAGAGTATCCTTGTCTTTACCTTGTATTCCTATTCAAGCTTGAGACCTATGGTGTTCTTGTAGCCTGTATTATGTTTTGGGAGTCATGTGCATTAATGAGTTTTCCATGGATTCTTGATATTGGGCATGTTTTAGTTGAATTATTGTTTAATAAGAAAAATGTGATTTCATTATTGTGTTCTTCATATTTGTATACATCTAATATGATTTGCGTAAATATTTTATGAGGTTAAGTGTTGAATATGCCTAAATATGTTATTGAATAGTTGCATAAATTGCCTAATTATGTTTTAATGAGAATGATGTGAATGGAAGAAGGAAGTTCCTCCAATGAAATAAAGAACGTGAAGTTTTGATGCATAATGAGTTGTAGAGCCTGTTGTGTTTTGAAATTGTTGATGTGGAATTTATGTTTTCTCTTAATTGTATGTTCTTATATTCATGTTATATGCTTGTTTGTAGGCTTCTAGTCTTCTGTCTTTACCCTAGATGTGTTTCAAGTGTCATTCGAGGACGAATGTTCCCAAGTGGGTTATATTGTAATGACCTTTAAAATGAAGTAGGATAAAATAGAGCTTCAGATGTGACTAAGGAGTTAGAAAATTCTAAAAATGATTATAAAGAGCTTTTAAAGTTTAGTCATAAGTGTTTAAGGTCAAACATCAAGAAACAACCATGATGTTAGGAAACTAGTTGTTTTGTGCTAGTGTGTTCTAGTGTGTTGTTATGAAGGTTGGTGTTTAAATTCAAAAACTTGTACAAGGGACCCTTGTACTTAGATGGGCATGTGTAGTGGTTAAACTTCTGGGTACGACTCCCCAAGGACCACCCTAAGGGTCGTTGAGGAGGAACCATGGTCTAAACCCCAAGCTTCCAAAATAGTGTGACTTACGGAGAGCCACCTATGGACTGTAGGTCAAATGATGCCCCGTAAGTATGCTCCGCGCCTAGGGAGCCTTAGCTCCAATGGACAATTCTCTGTTCCAGACGATGAACCAACAGTACGGCCCATAACACCACCTACGATCCGTAGGTGGTGGTTTGTAACTGGCAACTGTTTTTCTTGTGAGGGTTTGACCTTGGTGGGGGTGAATTTCTAAAATCACCCAAGTCTTTTAAAGTGTATAAACGGTTATTTAAGGTATATTAACATATTTTAAGAGTTTTAAAACAATAAAATACATATTTTGATTTCGTTCTGAAAATTCAAAAATCAAAACCCTTTTCTCCTAAATTACTTTCTCCCTAAGACTCCATTAAAAAACCCAATCTCCCAAGTAAAGTTCTTCAATATTTTTAAAGGCTTTTCAACTAATTTTCGTGTCTATGTTCAATAATAAGGTATGGTGATCCTTTAACCTTGATTAACTTTCTACTAAAGGAGCCAATTCAAAATAGATATCAATTTTTGAATAATCAATAATACAGCTTTCTAATCTATGCATGGGTTCATTGTAAAAATGTTTTTAAGACTATTATATTATTGAACTAAGGTTTGATTAATGATTTTGAGTTTATTTTATACTGAATTCCTTCAAGAAACCATGTCTTCCTCTAAAGTCCTAATTGATTGAAATTGGTTGATTATGAATGTAGAATGAATAACATGTGCTAATATGAAGTTATTTTATGAATTAATGGAATTGGTTATATCTTATTATGGTGAATTACAGATGTGTAGATTGTATGAGGATCATGACCTAGAAAAGGAAGTTATGAATGAGTTCATGTTGAATTGCTTATGTTGATGATGGAGTTGGCAATGTAAGTATATGAATTGCCTTATCGCTTGTACTATCATGAATCTATGGCTTGAGATTGGTTCCTAATGACATAGAATTGTGATAGGTTGCGTGTGATCCACTTATGATGGAGGTGTTTACTTATCATGTGCATTATGTTCAAGGCCTTGTTAGCATATTATGTTAGAGTGAAGTATTATTATAATGTTGTATTGATGAATGTGATGTAAAGTTTGGTGTGATCTAAATTAATGAAAGATGATTATGTTTCGAATTTAATTGTGTTAGGATTGAATGTTATCTCTCTATTATCACTGGGGAATGAATGATTGAAGAATGAACAAATGTTGGAATGGAGATGGATGATCTCACATGAGTTGAGGCAGGGTATCTAGTAACAATCTCCAAATCCCTTCTTAATGAATGAATGTAGGAATTGGGATGAGAACTCTCACGTTAGTTGAGGCGGGGTAGTAACAATTCCAATGTTCCCTTTCAGCTTTCTAACGAATGAATGAATAAATGGTGTGTTGGGATTGATACCTTCACGTAAGTTGAGGCAGGGTATATAAGAGCAATCCCTTACCCTATAATGAAGGAATGTAATGAAAGTATAATACGCCATGGGGATTAATGCTAAGCACCGTGTGGACAGTGATATGAGATGGAAACTCTCACGTGAGTTGAGGCAGGGTTTCTAGTAGCAATCTTCCTATACCGTAACTATGTGCCCACATAGGTATATAACTAGTTGATTCCGCTTAATCAAGAAAGAATGACCCTACCTTATGCAAGTAGGGATCCCTCATCCGGGGAGGGTAACATCGGGATTCCATAAGTAGCTCACATGGTGTATGTTGGTTAACATTAACCCCCACCAAAGAATGTAATGAACTGATTACTTAAGGGGTTCTACTTATAATAGATGGTTTAATGAGACGTCATCTATACATTGCACAAGTAGGAAGTTATGAGAAGTCATGGTTTGCTCCTAATAATGCTTATGAAATGAATGGGCTTTTATAATTACCTCAATGTGAATGTGATCTTATGTTTCATGAGTGAAGGTGTTTGTAATGTAAAGATCTATGTTATACTTGAATTGTATTACGAGTTAATTCCATGTCATGTCTTAATGTAGGTGAATGTGCCTTGTCTATGGTGACTTCAAAGGAGTACTCAGGGTGAGTATTATAGGTTGCTATTTACCCAATGCACAAGTATGATTTAAGATTGTCTTATATGTTGGTATTAATGTGCTAATGTAATACATGTGATGGTTGTGTCTCTTAATGCTTTGTTATATGAAGATGAAGGGTTGGATGGTAAATGCACTTCGGCGATCCTAAGGTGGTGCATTACTGTGGATGGAGGTATGGGACACTATCCTCACATAGCACAAGGCATAACTTAAGGGTTTTCTTGAAGTGAAGGCTAAAGGTAAAGGTAAAGGCATATGCATGAAACTGACTTCCAATGTTAAATGCGACTTGTATGTTGCCTCTATTGTTTAATGTTTATGAAGTTTATGAAATGTTATAAAAACATGACATTCAACAAAAAAAAGTCATTTTAAGCATGCTTTTGCATAGTCTTCATACTTAGTGCTTAATTGTACTAACACCATCTTCTTTATGTTTTTACTACAAGTGTAGGTTGAGGTTGCTAGGTGGACTCTCTAGTTGAAAGTTTGGATTTCTATTCTTCAAGACTTGGTACGTCCTCATGGATTCGAGAACGAAGAGTACTCATGTTTCCTTTCGATGTAATAGAGTCTTAGGTAGTTTCTTTTCAATTGTAACGGGATGTGTCCCTATGATGTTGATTTAATGTCTAAGATGGATATATTAAGATTTAGTATTCCGTCATTTTATAAATGAATGTTATAGGCATGTATAAAACCCCTTTGGGGTCAAGTATGCCGTTTTATGACTTGGAATGCTCTCGGTTCTTGAAATAATTCACTATAAAATCAACTTAAAATCATAAATCAAACATTAGTTCATCAATATAATTGCCTTAAAAATATTTTAATAATGAACACATGCATAGATTATAAAGTGGGATTTTTGATCATTCAAAGACTTGAAATCTATTTTGAATTGGCTCCTTGAATGGAAAGTTAACAAAGGATAAAGGATAACCATACCTTATTCTTGAAAAGACACTCGAAATTGACTTGAAAAATCTTGAAAAACGTTGAAGAAATTGACTTGGGAGCTTGGGGTCTTCAATGAAGTCTTAAGGAGAAAGTTGTTTAGGAGAGAAGGGTTTTGATTTGGGAATTTGAAGAATGAAATCAAAATAGGTATTTTATTTCTTTAAAACTCTTAAAATATTATAATATCCCTACAATAACTGTTTATACTCTTTAAAATACTTGGGGTGAAATTACCAATTCACCCCCACCAAGGTCGAACCCTCACCAGAAAAATAGTGGCCACTTACGAACCACCTTCTACGGACCGTAGGTGGGATTACGGGCCGTACTGTTGGCTCGTGGTATGGGACTGAGGCTTGTACATTGGAGATAAGTCTCCCTAGTATAAGTCATGACCTATGAAGCAGATTTACGGGGCGTCGTTTTACAAACTGCCTGTAGGTGGATCTCCGTAAGTCACGGTCTTTTAGCAACTTGGAGTTTAGACCATGGGTCCTCCTCAAGGACCATTAGGGTTGTCCTTGGGGAGTCGTAGTAGGACTTTTAAACCCTACATTCCCCTCTAGGTACTAGGGTCACTTCTACATGTTTTTTACTTCAAATAATACACCAACTTTCATAATAACACATAGCACCAAACGACTAGTTTCCAAACGTCGTAGTCCTTTCTTGACGTTTGACCTCAAAGTACTTCTAACTAAACTTTAAAAGCTATTTATCATCGTTTTAACAAGGTGCTAATTCTTAATCACATGTGAAGCTCTAGTTAATCCTAGTTCAATTTTAGGGTCATTATAGATGGGTAGGCGTAGATATGAGCATTAGGGAATTCTTACCACGTGTGGAACTACAAAATTATCCATATACCGTAAGTCAACCCACCAAACATTTCTGCACATCGAATGTGTTAAGAGAGTTGAAGTTCCAGTAAATGATGAAAATCCTAAGTGTGGAGCCATGGAAGAGGACCCACGTACCATAAGTCAACCTATGGTCCGTTCTGTCGTCGTTGCTTATATGAGAGTGAAGGTTCCAGCCTCTGCTGAAAAAGTTCTAAGTATTGACAAACGGAGGGGACCTATGGATCGTAGGTTGAACCACGGTCTGTAGGTCAAGTCGTCAATCAAAGTCGCATTCCAAAAGTATGGGGAAAATTGTCGACTATAGCTAGGGTCAATTACCTTATTCTCAAAGACACTATCCACATCCTGATCCTGTTTTTACATACCTTCACTGGCCTAACAGTTAGGGTGAAATGATTCACATGATGAAGAACTGCAAGAAGGAAGTTAGAATTATCACAGTCCAATGGGAGAGACCTTTTCATAACTTCTTTAAATTGAATACTGATGGAAGTGCCCTCATAAACCCAGGTCCAATTGGTGGATGAGGGATTTTGAGTGATGATCACGTCAGGATGGTGTATGCTTTCAGCATTTCCCTTGGTTGTGGTACTAATAACCTTGTACACTTTCAAGCAGCAATTCATCGAGTTTTTTGGTGCCTTCAACATGGTTACATGAAGCTAATTTGAGAAGTGGATTCATACCTCCTCACTAGGTGGATCACTAACAGGAGCAAGCCCCCTAGAGACTCAATCAGTGCATAACAGAACTTCAAGGGTTAATGACAGTCTTGAAGAGTTCCAATACAAACATACTTATGTAGACGCCAATTGTACTATTATTTCTATCAAAATGTAGTCACAGATTAGACATTATCAAGCACTTCTACGCTCACCATCATCTGCCTAGAACAACCATAGGAAGCTACATTCTGGAACAAATTGGAATGAAAAATTTCAAAAGGAAAAGACTCAAAAGAATTAAACAACCCACTAAAGATGTTTGTTTGGTTTGTTCATAGCTTTAAATAGGCGGAGGTTTTTATTTATTTTCGTACATCTGTAAAGGGAGAGATTCCCTTGTTTATGCATTTCCAAGGTATTTTGTACTAGAGAGGAGTCCTCTTTTCTTATGTTTTCTTAGGTTGATAGATTTCTAGGTTCTCTCTAGTCATGGAGATGATTTGAAACTCCTTAGTAGGAGTGTCATTTCATGAACCACCATAGGATGAAGGTAAGGCCTTATGTCCCCCGCTTTGTATTTTCTTTCGGTTGCTATTTATGTTAAGGCATGGGGGTGTTGCTCAGCCCCTGACCCCTTAAGTGTCGTTCAAATAAAGAAAAACAAATAGGGTATATAAACCTCATTTTTAGGGTTAGACATTATTTGTTACTTTTAATTTTTTGTGTTTTCTTTGGGAATTAACTTGCAAACTCTAGCAATTTGATTTCTAGATTTTGGTATATAAGATTTTTGCGTTGAATTTCAATGGGAGATTTTGGGTTTCTTCTACATTAATCGTAAATTCATGCTTCTCTTTATCAAAATATGAATTGTGTTATTTCAAGCATGAGTAACCAAACTCACAGCTTGGGTTGTGGGAACCATGAGCAATTAACAACGTATGAATAATAATTAACTAATTCTTGAAAAGCGTTATGCATGTATTGTCAATCCTTTCGTTTACAAGTCATTTTAATGAACGCAGGCGTTAGAACTCGCCTTGTTGCTATTTGTTGGACAAAAAAGGTACTTAATGAGAAATGAATTATCAACAGATATTTAGAGGGATGCTATCTAATAATCTAATGTTAATTTGTGTGAGGGTGAAGACTAATCAATACATTGATGTGATGTCTAATATGAGGTAAAGGTAAGGGTGAGTAAAGTATACACACGTAGAAGACCAAGGTGTGGGATGAAATTCCCTATTTTGAGGACCAATCACTTAGAGATACCTATCTTACAAACTTTTCTTGTAAAACACTAGGAAAGTATTACTATTATTAGGATTACCGAATTAAGAGCTTATCGAAAACACATACACCGTAGTTTATCTCTCATATTGATAACTCAAAGTTTGAATCTTGCTCACTTGTTACCTAAACAGCAATCGTTTATTTGCTTACAAACCCCCACCCCTTAAATTACTTATTTTGGAAATACTTTGACTAAACGAATATAATCATGAGTTAAGTTTAAGTCTTAATAATATTCTTCGTGGGATTGACCCCAACCTACAAATTTGGTTCTTTATTTTACGATGACTGCTTACACTACTTTAATAGAGGTGTAATTTGAGTGTATGACCGTCAAAGATGATGACGCTTAGAGATAGTATCTAAAGTTTCAAACGCTTGGAAGGTGAACCAATCCATAAGTTGTGGCTTTGTAACACCCTAAAATGAACTAAGATTAAGTAGAGCTTTGTGATTGTTTATTGAATTAAATTTGTAAGAAAATGAGTTATATTAGTGTCCTTAGGCAGTGTGTGAAGTTTGGTTAAGTTTGTAGGTAAAACGTTCGAGAACGTCCATGATGTTCACAAAGTGTGCATTAGAAAGTGCTTGTGTGTCTTGCTGTGTTTGAGTGAGTTTTACATATTTGTTTTGTTTTAAATTGGCTTGGGATGTTCCCAAGACCTATAAGACTATTTTTAGGGGTTTATCATCTGAGTACGACCACACCTAGGACCCACAAGGGGCCCTAGAGAAGGTCCCAAGACTAGGACCCAAGACTTCCTTGGCAGTGTCCACTAACGAGACAAAACGATGGCCAGTGGTCCAACCAATGGCCCGTAGACTTGGTTCGTCATTTGGACCTACAGGACTACATGTTTTGAGGTTTCAGACTCAACTAGCGACCCTCCACCAACGGTCTGTTGGTTGGAGTTGTCTGTGAGCTGCCAAAAGCTGTCAAAAAGGCTGCCTTGGCTTGGGGTGTTTGTTAAATTTACCCCGAGTCTTTTATGAACCTTGAGTAATATTTTTAGGGTCTTTTAGGTATAATAAGATGTTTTCAACCCTAAGACCTAATTTTAGACTTCATTTCCTAAAACCCAAAACCCATCTCTCTTAAAAGACTCTCCCAAATTCCATAGAAACTAGAAGTCAAGAACAGCTAGGAGGGCTGTTGTTGGTCGATTTACTCACCAAAATTCAGTGGAGTTTCTCCTATGTGAGGTATGGTAGTCATACTTGAACTCTCTTCCATTCAAGGAGTCCTTTCAAATAGATTTTCAAAAAGGGTTTTCAACCCAAACATCTTCCATCTTTAACTCTTAATATGGGTCTTGCATGAAAACGTTTTAAATAATTCAAATATGATGTTTCTAATGTTAGTTGGTGATTTTAATGCTAAAACTTCAATGAAAACATGTTAAAGCTTTATGTCAACTTTTGGCTAAGTATTGGGTTAAATGAGCATGAATTTGTAGTCTTTGAGCTTTGGTTTCTTTGGGTTGATGTTGTTGTTTAGATACTTCTCTAAGGGCTATATTATGATGAATTGTTGAGGAAATTATTATAGGTGAGGGAAGCTTGGTTAAAGGGTAAGTTTGTTATGTTGTTTAGCTTTATTTATGAAATGGTCTTGAGTGGTATGGTCCACCTTCTTGGTGACGGTGTTTACTTGATGAATTTGGATATAATTGGTATGTATTGTAAATGTGACTTTGAAGGCATAATGTGTGTAATGAAGTGATAATGAATATCATTCTAAGCTTCTTACACAAGCTTGAATTGTATGATTGTAAAGTTACTTGTGTATTGTGAAAGAGGCCATGAAGGCATATTATGTGAAGTAAGATTATTATGATGTTATTCTTGTTAATGTAACCTATGATGCTTATTATGAGAATTATGCTAGAGATTATGTCTAGATGAATTATATGACTAAATGAAGCATGTTAAAGTGTGTAATGTGATTAATGAAGGTCTAAGCATGTATAGAATTGAATGTAAATGAAATGATGCTACTTTGCAAGGTGTGATCACATGTACACACACATACACACACTTTGAATGAATGAATGAAGTTGAGGAATGTGAATGAAAAGGGTAGTTTTGGGGTGAACACTCTTCGTGAGTTGAGTTGGAGTGTTTAGTAACAACCTCATTATCTTCCAAGAGCTTTCTAAGATAGGTAGGAGGATGAATGTCCTTCGTGAGTTGATTGAAATGTGGTGCTCACTAGTTATCCTTAACCTATAGTATAAAATGTTGAGAATTTGTGGGGAGTTATGACTAGCACCGGGAGGATATGAAGAAGAAGTGGTTACACTTCGTGAGTTGAGATGTTTTATTCTGATGTACCTCTTGAGATGAGTACTCCTCGTGAGTAGAGAGTGAGTTACTTAGTAGCAATCTCCTTATCCCTTAACTATGCTCCCGAATAGGTGTAGCTATTGGGAAATCCATATAAAAGCTAAAAGAAAAGACCTCACTCTAGGCAAGTGAGGGGACCCTTCTCCGATATGGGAAGTATCAGGATTCTATGTCTAGCTCTCATGGTCTATGTCGGTTAAGCTAACCCCCACAAAAGTAATCAAAGTGCTAAGACTTCTAAAAGTGTGTACTACTTAGGGTAGGTAGTGGAATGGGACGCTATTTATCAATTGCACTAGGTAGGCATTTCAAAAGGGGAATCTTGGTGAGCCTTATATGAATTGAATAAACTAAGTCTCCTAAAAGAACGTACTACTTAGGGTAGGTGGTGGTATGGGACACTATCTATCCATTGCACTAAGTAGACCTTCCGAAAGGGAAGTCTTGGTGCTAAGCCTTCTACAAGAGTGTACTACTTAGGATAGTTGGTGGAATGGGATGCCATCTACTCATTGCACTAAGTAGTCATTCCGAAAGGGAAGTGTTGGTGTGTTGTTTGAGTTTTCTTCTAATGTTTTTGTCATTGAGTGGGGACTTGTTCTCCCGAGGCGAGTAAGCCTAGCCGGGGTAGTCTTGGGGATCACCTAGGTGTGCATTGAAGGAGGTGTATGGGAGTTCCCTTCATGTCTTACCTTGGTGAGTCTTAGGATAACCTTGGCTATGGAAACTCCTACGGAATTGAGTTCACTTACTCTTGGCAATACCTTTGGGAGTTCACTCTTTTGAGAATGAGTTAGTTTACTGTAAAGTAAAAATGAATTCACTCTAACTTTGGGAAGTTTACTGTAAAATGCTCCCTTTTGCTAAAAGTTTGGGAATTCTTCTCTAAGTGTTAAATGATGTTTCTTATGTTGTTTTACTCCTATATTCTTGAATGTTTTACTTAATTGGCATGAAAATGTGTTTTTACAAAAATTTCCATTTTTGCATGTTTTTGCATATGCCATACTTAGTAATTGTTTGTACCAACCCCATAATTTTCTATACTTAATAAGTATAGGTCTTGGAAGCAAGGATAAAGTCTAGAAGGCAAGGCTTGGGAAGGATTCTCTCAAGACAAAGTATGTCCTCATATATTCGAAGACATAGTTCTTAATTCTTTTAGTTTTGTATAAGTTCTTATTATGTATTTCTTTCAAATGTAAAGGGTCGTGTCCTTATATTTTTATGTCTTGTCTTTAAGATGGCTTGTGATGATGAGACTTTCTTAGTATTTATAAAAGAATTCCTTTTTATATTAAATACTGTGAAAAGTTTTAATTCCGCACTACTTTTCATGTCTTATGTAATGAACGATAGTTAAAGGGCTTGTACAAGACCCCAAAGGGTCAAGTATGCCTTTTCCCGATCCAAGGGTTCTCCCTAACTTCTAGGGGGTACTTGCGGGTCGTGACAGACTTGGTATCACAACATAAAGTTATGGGAAATTGTTTAGGGTCTAAAAGTCTCACAAGTCACGTCTAGTATAGTTTTGGTCATCGGTGTGAGTCGCGACACATGCATGGACAAGAGGCTATAGGATGATAGAGTTTCACTTTCTTCATTACTCTTTTATCGTGCCATAGAACTTAACTCCATCATATCTCTCTCTTCTTCTCGTTTGTTTGGTGGTTTTCGAGGTGTGATGCTTGGAAAGGGAGATGTTTCTATGTTGAGGGAGAGAAAGGTGAGTTTTGATGCTTATGATGGTTTTGTGGCTAGAAGAGTAAATGTGAAGGTTAGTTTTCAGAATTGTGATCTGAAGCCATTTATGGCTATTTGTGACTTATGAGGTTGGGAGTATTGTGATGAGAAATTGTAGGGTGATGTATTTCTAAGCATGGTACGAGTTGAAATGGTTGAGTGAAGTCCTTTTCAGGGAAAATGAGTTATCTTATGATTGTGTAAAATGATAGTAGAAGAATTAAGGTGTAAATTAAGGTTGAGTTGAAAGAAGGTGGTAATGTTGTGGGAAAGAAGGGATTTTATTTCATGAGATTGAGTTAAGTGGTGCCTAAGAGTTTAATGGGGTGATGTTTAAGAAAGTTTGTCTAGGCTTGAATCCTAAGAGGAAAGTGTTATGCTTGACTTGTAAGGTTAATGTTTAGTCTTGATGTGCATGAGTTGAGGGTAGTATGAGTTACTACCTTGTGATAAGTGTAGTGGTACTTCGAAGTATGAGACCTTGAAGATGGCTATACCCTAAGTGGGGGAGAATGAGTGAGTAGAAAGGTAGTTGATGTCCTCATCTTTCCTTTTTGTTCTTATTCAATCTTGAGACCAAATCCTTAGTAGTTTGGTAATGATTAAGAGTCTTGCATAATAGTATGAGTTGCATTTCTCCTTTTGTTATGAGTGTCTTGATTGCAAAATGTTTGGGAGACCCTTGAAGTTATCATGATGGCATGGGAAAGATTGGTAGTCAACCTATGTTCTCTTGATTTAGGTGTAGCTAATGATAGTGCTTAAATACTTCAAGGTTGTTTTGAATATGAAGTGTATGAATGAGTTATCTTGTGTTGTATATGAAGTTAGATGAGTTAAGGTCTAATGTTAAAGATTCAAGTTAAAGCTAAGTTTTGCATAATGAATGTTAAGAAGAATTGCATGTAGTGTACTTAGTCCAAGAGAATCCTCAAGGGTCACTAAGTGGGAGTGGGAGTATGGGATGCTACTCACACATTGCACTTAGTGTAACTTACCAAGTCTCTTTGGAGTGATTTAGTATGGCGTTGTCTCTTATATTGTCATGTCATCTTGTTAAAGTTGCTTGAAAGGTGCATTACAGAATTTTTAAGAAAGTGACAGTGAAGTTGAGTTCACTGGAAAGAATCCAAATTTTGAGAAAATTGCATTTTTCATGAACATTGGTTTCAATGTGTTTAGAAATGATTTTTATGAGCATTTTTAATGTTGGAGAAGGTATTTTCTCCATAAGTGAACAAATGAAAGTGAGATTGAATTTGTGAAGTTTTGCAAAGTTGTCTGTGTTACAGTGATGCTCACTGTGAAAATCTTCATTTTTGAAAACAAATGATTTGTCTTGAATTGTAGTAAAAATGTTGTGTATGATCATGTTTAATGTCGTAGAAGTTAGTTCCTCCATAAGTGAAGGGTAAGGGTGAATTTTGAAAAGTGAAAGTTCTCGCAAAGTGCTTGTGTTGCAAAGTGTTTGAAGGTGTGAATTTTTTCTCCTTGTTAGTTGATGTATTGATTATGAATGTTTCAGCCTTGATAGTAATGTGTTATGTGTTGCTAATGGAGTTCTATATGGTCTTAAAGTTTTAGTGACATTCGAGGACGAACGTTATTCCAAGTGGGGGAGAATGTAACACCCTAAAACAAACTAAGGTGAACTAGATCTTAGTGATTGTTTCTTGAATTAATTTTGTAATAAAATGAGTTATATTAGTGTCCTTAGGAAGTGTGTGAAGTTTGTTTAAGTTTGGATGTCAAACGTCCGACAACGTCCATGACGTTCGCAAAGTGTGCCTTAGAAAGTGCTTGTGTGTCTTGATGTGTTTGAGTGAGTTTTACGTGTTCGTTTTGTTTGAAATAGGCTTGGGTTGTTTCTAAGACCTATAAGACTATGTTTAGGGGTTTAACGTCCGGGTACGACCCCACCTAGGACCCACAAGGATACCTAGAGAAGGGCCCAAGACTGCCTTGGCAGTGTCCACCAACGAGACCAAATGAGGGACAGTGGTCCAACCAACGGCCTGTCGACTTGGTCCGTCATTTTGACCTGCAGTCCTGCATGTTTGGAGGTTGAAGACTCAACCAACGACCCTCCACCAATGGGCCGTCGATAGACAAACAGTCTGTTGGTTGGAGCCGTCTGTGAGCTGTCAAAAAGGCTGCCTTGGCTTGGGGTGTTTGGTAAATTCACCGTAAGTCTTTTATGAACCTTGAGTGATATTTTTAGGGTATTTTAGGAATATTAAGATGTTTTAAACCATATGACCTAATTTTATACTTCATTTCCTAAAATCCAAAACCCCTCTCTCTTAAAAGACTCTCTCAAACTCCATAGAAGCTATAAGTCGAGAAGAGCTAGGAGGGTTGGTGGTGGTCGATTTATTCACCAAAAATCAGTGGAGTTTATTCTATGTGAGGTATGGTAGTCATCCTTGAACTCTCTTCCATTCAAAGAGTCCTTTCCAATAGATTTTCAAAAAGGGTTTTCAACCCTAACTTCTTCTATCTTTAACTCTAAATATGGGTCTTGCATGAAAACGTTTTAAATGATTCAATATGATGTTTCTAAAGTTAGTTGCTGATTTTAATGCTAAAACTTCAATGAAAACATGTTAAAGCTTTATGTCAAATTTTGGCTTAAGGAATGGGTTAAATGAGCATGAATTCGTAGTCTTTGAGCTTTGGTTTCTTTGGGTTGATGTTGTTGTTTAGCTACTGCCCTAAGGGCTATATTATGATGAATTGTTGAATAAATTATTATAGGAGAGGGAAGCTTGGTTAAAGCGTAAGTATGTTATGTTTTTTAGCTTTATTTATGTAATGCTATTGAGTGGTATGGTCCACCTTCTTGGTGGCGGTGTTTACTTGATTAATTTGGATATACTTGGTACCTATTGTAAGTGTGGATTTGAAGGACAAATGTGTGGAATGAAGTGATAATGAAGATGATTCCTGTAATGTGTATTATGAAGCTTGAATTGTATGAATGTAATGTTACTTGTGTATTGTGAAAGAAGACATGAAGGCATATTATGTGAAGTAAGATGATTATGATGTTATTCTTGTTAATGTAACCATGAAGCTTATTATCAGAAGTATGCTAGAGATTATGTCTAGATGAATTATATGACTAAGTGAAGCATGTTAAAGTGCGTAATGTGATGAATGAAGGTCTAAGCATGTATAGAATTGAATGTAAATGAAATGATGTTATTGTGCAAGGTGTGCTCACATTTACACACACATACACACACTTTCAATGAATGAATGAATGAATTTAAGGAATGTGAATGAAAAGGGGAGTTTTGGGGTGAACACACTTCGTGAGTTGAGATAAAATGTTTAGTAGCAACCTCATTATCTTCCAATAGCTTTCTAAGATTGGTAGGAGGATGAATGTCCTTCGTGTGTTGAGATGTAGTGTTCACTAGTTATCCTTAACCTATAGTATAAAATGTTGACAATCGGTGGGGAGATGTAACAACCCTAAAAAGGGATATGCTAAGTAAGGCTTAATGTGTCTAGAATGCCTACGATTAGAACGGGTTCACACGGATTAATGCGCGTAGAACCAGACCTCTCAACCTATGCAACATCCAAGCCAACTAACTTGGTGAGTTAGTTGATCTAGGAAAGGTTGGGTCCAGCCATGTAGGGCACCCAAATATGAAGATTTACCCGGATGAGTATTTACCGGACTTAAAAAGGGAAAATCTTAAGTTTGGAAGGTCTAAGGGTAAAGTGGTCTTTTTCCGAGATAAGGGTAGTATCGTAATTACCCTAAATATTTCATTAATTATTTAATTAATATGGTGGAGGGGCATTTTGGTGAGAAAGGGCCGAAATTGGCCTTTGAGCAAAATCTTGCTCCACCCGGGTTCGAACCTAGGTGGGAGCAATGATTTAATTTGATTATTTAATTTTGTGAATTAATTTAATAAATTAATATTTAATAGCTGATTTAAGATAAAGGAAAATCAATTTTTTATTATTAATTATTATTTATTAATTAAGATATTTTATTTGACTAAGTCTTGCCTAAAAGTCCTAGTTCTAAGAGAACACTACCTCACATCTCTCTCTCTTTCATGTCTAAAACCCACCACCATCTCTTTCACGTTCTCATCATCAGCAAAAGAGAAAAATCAGGAGAAAAAAACAAAGTTCTTCACACTTGAAGAACTTACACACAAAAACTTAAACGACAAACTAAGGTAAAAACGAAAATCAACAACAAGTTCTTGACGGGATTTTGCTTGAAGTTTCGGTGGTGAGGCTTGGTTTCGTGATAAATTAGCAGCATTTAAATAGATTTTGAACGACATTAAGGTATGGGTTTTCTTCTCTCTTGGTCCCTTTCCCAAGAGACCCTTAAGGTTCAGTTTAAATCACGATTGAAAGACTAAGGTTGTCCCCGTTGCATGCCCTGTCATTAGATCCTCTAAACGATTCAAAGCATGTGTTGGTATGTCTTCTGGTAGATAAATGTTAGGTCTGGTTGTGAGTATGTGTTGAATATGTGGTAGGAAATCATGTAAAGGATGAAAAATATATTCCGAAAAAATGTATTAAGTTGACTGTTTTGAGCATGTGTGTGCTGAAAATTTGACTATGTTTGCTGCTTGAAATTTGTATGTTAAATGTTGTGTTTTGCGTGTGTAAAAATGCTAAAAACTGATGTTCACAAAAGGTTAAGGTGACTGACTGAATGTCACTCACAATGCTACAAAAAAATCAACAAAAGAATGAGAGAAAAATGGATTGGAAGAGACCAAATTTCCAACTTGCTGGAAATTTGTAGTCTCAACAAAATGACTAATTTTAAAAAAACATTAAAAAATTGTGAGGTCATTGAGAATTGAACCCAAGACCTCACCAAATATAAATTACATAAAAAATTCAAAAAAAATGAAAGGAAAAATAAATGTGGAGAGTGGGGATTGATCCCCCAACCTCTTGAATGGATGAGAGAGTTAGGAGAAAAATAAATGTAAAGAGTGGGGATTGAACCCACAACCTCTTGAATAGATGAGAGAGTTAGGAGAAAAATAAAGGAGAAATGTAAAATAAGGTGAATGGGGATTGAACCCACAACCGTTGGATAGGTGAGAAAGTTAAAAGATAAATTGAGAGAAAGAGAATGAGCTTGTGGGGGATTGATCCCACAACCTCTTTGCCTTGGACGAAAAAGAGAGGAGAAAAACAAAGGAAATATTATGGGGCTGATGGGGATCGAACTAGGGTCCCCCAAATCTGAAAAATGCAATTATCAAGTTTAAAATAAGATTAAGTGTTGTCCACGGGATTCGAAATCAGGTTCCCTTGCCCAATTTCGTATTGGCACATAAGTCATACGTAAGTAAATATTTAATGAATGCTGCCTCTAAAGATCGAAATCAATATCTTGGCATATCTACAAGATGCATAAGTTTTGTACCACATAATATTGGGTAACATGAATTACTTAGACAAACTATGAATAAAGCCTCATGGCTTGTATGTGTGGACTCATAAGTCTAGCATACGTTTAAAAGTAAGTGAGCCTAAGATGTATGTGATGAAATGATGTAACCCTAGAAGGGTTAAGTAAGAGTGTGAAACACACTAAATGGCCAAGTGCATTGACATATGATGAAATGAATATTCACGTGAAGGGGTGAGTAATTATGAAAAGCAAATGTGTTAACGTTAATGAATGAAGTGACAATATGATAAGAGGCTAATGTGAAAGATGAGGGCAATCTCAAATGAACCTAAATAAATGTTACCAAAACGTACTCACCTATGAGAGTGTAAAGCTAATGAAGAGACCAGTCTCTATGAAGACTCTAATGAAAGTATTGAAGTTAATGCATATTTAATACTAATGATGAGATGAGAAATCATCTAATTAGCTATGATGTTCTCATGCTAGAAGCCAGCTTCCATGATGTATGAGTTAAATGTAATGGAACTTTATACTGAGCACCGATAGGCTAGCTATGAGCGGTGATGCCTACCTTCGAGAAGGGCGGAGGTTCACGTAACTCTCATGAGATGAGACTGTCCGGCATGCCGGGTATGGGTCTCCTTATATCTCATAGTCTTTGAACCTATACTGCCAATATAGGGATCTAGCAGGGTTTGACTCCCTTATACGCTAGCATGTTTTGGTTCACTTTGGCTGGTGATTCCACCTCTTTTCGGTGTGGGGATTACACACTGGATTTCATGATGCTCACATGATCTATGTTGGTTAAGGTTAAAGTTCCCAAAGAAAGAATTAGTCCAGCCTCAAATGATACACATAATGAAATGAACGATACCAAAGGTGTTAGGATAGGATAATCAAGAGGTGAGCTAGACTTAAGTAATGACACTAGGTTATTCTTGGTCATTGCACAGCAAACCCGATGAGAGTCTTAAACTACATCCTAGGTATGACTAGTGATTGCACTAGTATATGAATGAAAGAAAATGAAGTACGTATGAATGAATGAAGCAGACTCTGTGTTTGCTAAAGAAGGCTCCCTAGCTGAGGTCCCATATGTTTAGCCCTCATTTTGGGAAGTCCTAATGTCAAGTCCATGATTCCAAGGTCTCATGGCATATGAAAGAATGATGTGAACTATGTGCTATGATATGTGCAATACATTATGTGCTGCTTGCAAAATGATAAGTATGATGATGCATTTTACTATCATGGCATGACTTTCCTAATCCAAATTTGGCAAGACCACTGACTTTCATAATCCAAATTTGGCAAGTCCACTGACTTGACTTTCCATAAATCATGTTGTTAGGAAAGAGCTATTCTTACTCATGCATGTCCTTGGTGTGTGCTTGCATATACCCATACTTAGTACAAGTGTGTACTAATCCCATACAATATCTACTTTTAGGTGCAGGCACAGGTGGACGTTAGAGCTTACAGTACGACGTTGCAGCTATCCGTACGTGGAGCATTCATCCGGACTTGGTAGGACCTCATGCTTTCGAGGATGCTTGCCCATTATATTCTAGCTTAGATATAGGTTTGAGTTAGTGGAGTATGTTCCACTAGCGTTTCATTCTCATTTTATTTCAGACTTTGTATATCTGCCATTTTGGCAACTATACACTTAATGTAGTATTGAACTATTTCTTTCATTTGATGATCTTAATATTAGATGGTTGATTGTGAACGTTTATGAGTTTAAGTAGAATATCTTATAGGAATGTTAAGTAACAAAAATTTCAAATTTTCCGCTAAAATTAACCTAGATGAAGTAATGATGACGTATGTAGGCTTGTCTGCGACCTCTGAGAGGTCAATGACGCCGGTCTCGTCTGGGGTCTAGACTCCGGTCGTGACAAAGTTGGTATCGGAGCACTAGGTTTAATTCTGAGTATAATAAGTTCACATCAACCACATTGAGTAGTTTCTAAGTCATGGTAGTGAAGTGCATCAATATCTTGAATTAGAGACTGCATGATGCGTAGGAGAAATTCCCTTCTTCTGATTTTATCGTGCCTTTTGCTAATGTCTGATTTCTTGGTGTTATGAGCGTGTCTAACATCAATTCTTATTTCTTTTCAGAAAATGAACACTAGAAGAAACGCTGCTCAGGGGAGAGGAGGAGCAGCTGCTGGGGGTAATCAACTTCCACCCAGGCTCCAGCTGAAGGAGTGGCCATGCTAGTTAACCCAGCTGGGTTGACTGATGCGGAGGTGCGGACCGCTCTATCTCAGATGGCTTAATCCATCACTATGCAGGCCCAGGCTATGGCGGCCCAAGCCAACAGACAGGATGTTCAATGGGAGAACCCACCCATACGTAGCATGGCAGAGAGACTACGGGAGGATAAATCCTTTGATTTTCATAGGGTCTAAGACTTCAGAGGATCCCAAGTAGTTTATGGATGAGGTACATAAGATCTTGGTGTCCATGGGGGCCACAAATATTGAGAAGGCTGAGCTGGCTTCCTATCAGCTCAAGGATGTTGCACAGTCTTGGTGCAAGATGTGGCAGGATAGCCAAGCTTTGGGAGGAGTTCCGGTCACTTAGGAGCTGTTTAAGACAGCCTTATTGGAGAGATTCTTCCCCAGGGGGATGAGGGAGGCCAAGGTTGAGGAGTTTATCAACCTTAAACAGGGATCGATGACAGTCAAGGAGTATTCCCTGAAGTTTGTGAAATTATCCAGGTATGCCACTTCTCTTGTGTCTAACAGCAGAGACAAGATGAGTAGATTCTTGACAGGGATTGCTGAGGATCTCGAGAAGGAGTGTAGGGCAGCTATGTTGCATGACAGAATGGACCTTTCAAGGCTTATGGTCCATATCCAGCAAGTGGAGGAAAGAAGGAAGAGGAAGCACACTAGGGAAGGGAACAGGTCAAGGCAACCTGAGGACAATTTTTCAAGGAAGAGTAGTACTCAAATCAGGGATAAGAACAGGTTTAAGAAGGGACTATCCCACCAAGGGGAGTCAAGTTCATCCAAGGGTCGCTATGATAGGGATTTTGAGTCCAGAGTTAAGAGAAACAATGAAGTAGATACACCTCAGGAGAGGCCACCTTGCAGGAAGTGTGGCAAACTGCATGGAGGAGAGTGTATGATGGGCTCTAACGCTTGTTACAGTTGTGGCAAACCGGGTCACATCGTGAAGGATTGTCCGAATAGGAGAAGTCAAGAACAAGGGAAATAGAGATTTCAGCCTATTGTCCAAGTGAAGAGGATCCAAGGAGGCAACGATTATTTGCACTCAAGTCTAGGGGTGCAGGGATAGGCACTTCTGGTGAAGTCTCGGGTGCGTACACTTAATTAGTCTTTCATGTATTTGACTGTGTATGGTGTTTATGCACTAGTATAAGTTAATATGTTTGAGTCATCATGTTGGTTGCTGATTTGTATGACTTATATGTTTACTTATGTTGTATTCTTTGGATGAGACTAGTTTAGGAAAGAGTTCCTTAGTCTATTAATGTGAAGCTATTAGTAGGTTTCAAGGATGTGCACCATCATGTTAATATGTGAATAAGATATTTACCAATGAGGAGTATTGAATTACCTATGTATGCATACGTTCTATAGATGACTTACTTATTGCTAGTAAAGAGTAGTGTCATTCGGAGACTATGTTCCTAAGGGGTGGATAATGTAACAACCCTAAAAATGGATATGCTAAGTAATGCTTAATATGTCTAGAATGCCTACGATTAGACCGGGTTCACACGGATTGATGCGCGTAGAACCAGACCTCTGAACCTCTGCAACAGCCAAGCCAACTAACTTGGTGAGTTAGTTGAGCTAGGAAAGGTTGGGTCCAGCCATGTAGGGCACCCGAATATGAAGATTTACCTGGATGAGTCCTTACCAGACTTAAAAAGGGGAAATCTTAAGTTTGGAAGGCCTAGGGGTAAAATGGTCTTTTTCCAGGCTAAGGGTAATATCGTAATTACCCTAAATATTTAATTAATTATTTAATTAAGATGGTGTAAGGTCATTTTGGTGAGAAAGGGCCGAAATTGGCCTTTGAGCAAAATCTTGCTCCACCCGGGTTCGAACCTAGGTGGGAGCAATGATTTAATTTGATTATTAATTTTGTGAATTAATTTAATTAATTAATATTTAATAGCTGATTTAAGAAAAAGGAAAATCATATTTTTATTATTATTTATTTATTAATTAAGATATTTTATTTGACTAAGTCTTGCCTAAAAGTCCTAGTTCTAACAGAACACTACCTCACATCTCTCTCTCTTTCACGTCTAAAACCCACCACCATCTCTTTCACGTTCTCATCATCAGCAAAAGAGAAAAATCAGAAGAAAAAAAAATTTCACTTGAAGAACTTACACACAAAAACTCAAACAAAAAACTAAGGTAAAAACGAAAATCAACAACAAGTTCTTGACGGGATTTTGCTTGAAGTTTCGGTGGTGAGGCTTGGTTTCGTGGTAAATTGGCAGCATTTAAACAGATTTTGAACGACATTAAGGTATGGGTTTTCTTCTTTCTTGGTCCCTTTCGCAAGAGACCCTTAAGGTTCAGTTTAAATCACGATTGAAAGACTAAGGTTGTCCCCGTTGCATGCCCTGTCATTAGATCCTCTGAACGGTTCAAAGCATGCGTTGGTATGTCTTCTGGTAGATAAATGTTAGGTCTGGTTGTGATTATGTGTTGAATATGTGGTAGGAAATCATGTAAAGGATGAAAAATTTATTCCGGAAAAATGTATTAACTTGACTGTTTTGAGCATGTGTGTGCTGAAAATTTGACTATGTTTGCTGCCTGAAATTTGTATGTTAAATGTTGTGTTTTGCGTGTGTAAAAATTCTAAAAAACTGATGTTCATAAAAGGTTAAGGTGGCTGACTGAATGTCACTCACAATGCTACAAAAAAATCAACAAAAGAATGAGATAAAAATGGATTGGAAAAGATCAAATTTCCAGCTTGCTGGAAATTTGTAGTCTCGGCAAAATGACTAATTTTTAAAAAAAAAATAAAAAATTGTGAGGTCATTGAGAATTGAACCCAAGACCTCACCAAATGTAAATTACATAAAAATTTCAGAAAAAAATGAAAGGAAAAATAAATGTGGAGAGTGGGGATTGAACCCCCAACCTCTTGAATGGATGAGAGAGTTAGGAGAAAAATGAAGGAGAAAAATAAATGTGGAGAGTGGGGATTGAACCCACAACCTCTTGAATAGATGAGAGAGTTAGGAGAAAAATAAAGGAGAAATGTAAAATGAGGTGAATGGGGATTGAACCCACAACCTCTTGGATAGGTGAGAAAGTTAAAAGATAAATTGAGAGAAAGAGAATGAGCATGTGGGGGATTGATCCCACAACCTCCTTGCCTTGGACGAAAAAGAGAGGAGAAAAAGAAAGGAAATATTATGGGGCTGATGGGGATCGAACTAGGGTCCCCCAAATCTGAAAAATGCAATTATCAAGTTTAATATAAGATTAAGTGTTGTCCACGGGATTCGAAATCGGGTTCCCTTGCCCAATTCCGTATTGACACATAAGTCATACGTAAGCAAATATTTAATGAATGCTGCCTCTAAAGATCGAAATCAATATCTTGGCATATCTACAAGATGCATAAGTCTTGTACCACATAATATTGGGTAAACATGAATCACTTAGACAAACTATGAATAAAGCCTCATGGCTTGAATGTGTGGACTCATAAGTCTAGCATACGTTTAAAAGTAAGTGTGCCTAAGATATATGTGATGAAATGATGTAACCCTAGAAGGGTTAAGTAAGAGTGTGAAACACACTAAATGGCCTAGTGCATTGGCATATGATGAAATGAATATTCACGTGAAGGGGTGAGTAATTATGAAAAGCAAATGTGTTAAAGTTAATGAATGAGGTGAAAATATGATAAGAGGCTAATGTGAAAGATGAGGGCAATCTCAAATGAACCTAAGTAAATGTTATCAAAACGTACTCACCTATGAGAGTGTAAAGCTAATGAAGAGACCAGACTCTATGAACACTCTAATGAAAGTATTGAAGTTAATACATACTTAATACTATTGATGAGATGAGAAATCATCTAATGAGCTATAATGTCCTCATGCTAGAAGCCAGCTTCCATGATGTATGAGTTGAATGTAATGGAACTTTATACTGAGCACCGATAGGCTAGCTATGAGCGGTGATGCCTTCCTTCTGGAAGGGCGGAGGTTCACGTAACTCTCATGAGATGAGACTGTCCGGCATGCCGGGTATGGGTCTCCTTATATCTCATAGTCTTTGAACCTATACTTCCAATATAGGGATCTAGCAGGGTTTGACTCCCTATATACGCTAGCATGTTTTAGTTCACTTTGGCTGGTGATTCCACCTCTTTTCCGTGTGGGGATTACACACTGGATTTCATGATGCTCACATGATCTATGTCGGTTATGGTTAAAGTTCCCAAAGAAATATTGAGGCCAGCCTCAAATGATGCACATAATGAAATGAACGATACCAAAGGTGTTAGGATAGGATAATCAAGAGGTGAGCTAGACTTAAGTAATGACACTAGGTTATTCTTGGTCATTGCACAGCAAACCCGATGAGAGTCTAAAACTACATCCTAGGTATGACTAGTGATTGCACTAGTATATGAATGAATGAAAATGAAGTACGTATGAATGAATGAAGCAGACTCTGTGTTTGCTAAAGAAGGCTTCCTAGCTGAGGTCCCATATGTTGAGCCCTCATTTTGGGAAGTCCTAATGTCAAGTCCATGATTCCAAGGTCTCATGGCATATGAAAGAATGATGTGAACTACGTGATATGATATGTGCAATACATTATGTGCTGCTTTCAAAATGATAAGTATGATGATGCATGTTACTCTCATGGCATGACTTTCCTAATCCAAATTTGGCAAGTCCACTGACTTTCCTAATCCAAATTTGGCAAGTCCACTGACTTGACTTTCCATAAATCATGTTGTTAGGAAAGAGCTATTCTTACTCATGCATGTCCTTGGTGTGTGCTTGCATATACCTATACTTAGTACAAGTGTGTACTAATCCCATACAATATCTACTTTTAGGTGCAGGCACAGGTGGACGTTAGAGCTTACAGTACGACGTTGCAGCTATCCGGATGTAGAGCATTCATCCGGACTTGGTAGGACCTCATGCTTTCCAGGACGCTTACCCATTATATTCTAGCTTAGATATAGGTTTGAGTTAGTGGAGTATGTTCCACTAGCGTTTCTTTCTCATTTTATTTCAGATATTGTATTGGTGGCATTTTGGCAAGTATACACTTAATGCAGTATTGAACTATTTCTTTCATTTGATGATCTTATTATTAGATGGTTGATTGTGAACGTTTATGAGTTTAAGTAGAATGTCTTATAGGAATGTTAAGTAACAAAAAGTTCAAATTTTCCGCTAAAATTAACCTAGATGAAGTAATGATGACATATGTAGGCTTGTCTGCGACCTATGAGAGGTCAATGACGTCGGTCTCGTCTGGGGTCTAGACTTCGGTCGTGACAAAGTTGGTATCAGAGCACTAGGTTTAATTCTGATTATAATAAGTTCACATCAACCACATTGAGTAGTTTCTAAGTCATGGTAGTGAAGTGCATCAGTATCTTGAATTAGAGACTGCATGATGCGTAGGAGAAATTCCCTTCTTCTGATTTTATCGTGCCTTTTGCTAATGTCTGATTTCTTGGTGTTATGAGCGTGTCTAACATCAATTCTTATTTCTTTTAAGAAAATTAACACTAGAAGGAACGCTGGTCAGGGGAGAGGAGGAGCAGCTGCTGGGGTAATCAACTTCCACCCCAGGCTCCAGCTGAAGAAGTGGCCATGCTAATTAACCCAGCTGGGTTTACTAATGCGGAGGTGCGGACCGCTTTGGCTTAGATGGCTTAAGCCATCACTATGCAGGCCCAGGCTATGACGGCCCAGGCCAACAGACAGGATGTTCAACGGGAGAACCCACCCGTATGTAGCATGGCAGAGAGACTATGGGATTTTACGAGGATGAATCCTCCGATTTTCATAGGGTCCAAGACTTCAGAGGATCCCAAGTAGTTTATGGATGAGGTACATAAGATCTTGGTGGCCATGGGGGCCACATATATTGAGAAGGCTGAGCTGGCTTCCTATCAGCTCAAGGATGTTGCACAGTCTTGGTGCAAGATGTGGCAGGATAGCCGAGCTTTGGGCGGAGTTCCGGTCACGTGGGAGTTGTTTAAGACAGCCTTCCTGGAGAGATTCTTCCCCAGGGAGATGAGGGAGGCCAAGGTTGAGGAGTTTATCAATCTTAAACAGGGATCGATGACAGTCAGGGAGTATTCCCTGAAGTTTGTGAAATTATCCAGGTATGCAACTTCTCTTGTGTCTAACAGTAGAGACGAGATGAGTAGATTCTTGATAGGGATTGCTGCGGATCTCGAGGAGGAGTGTAGGGCAGCTATGTTGCATGACCGAATGGACCTTTCCAGGCTTATGGTCCATATCCAGCAAGTGGAGGAAAGCAGGAAGAGAAAGCACACTAGGGCAGGGAACTGGTCAAGGCAAGCTGAAGAGAATTTTTCAAGGAAGAGTAGTACTGAAATCAGGGATAAGAACAGGTTTAAGAAGGGACTCTCCCACCAAGGGGAGTCAAGTTCATCCAAGGGTCGCTATGATAGGGATTTTGAGTCCAGAGTTAAGATAAACAATGAAGTAGACACACCTCAGGAGAGGCCACCTTGCAGGAAGTGTGGGAAACTGCATGGAGGAGAGTGTATGATGGGTTCTAACGCTTGTTACAGTTTTGGAAAACCGGGTCACATGGTGAAGGATTGTCCGAATAGGAGAAGTCAAGAACAAGGGAAGGAGAGAGTTCAGCCTAATGGTCCAAGTGAAGAGGATCCAAGGAGGCAACGATTCTTCGCACTCAAGTCTAGGGGTGCAGGGGAAGGCACTTCTGGTGAAGTCTCGGGTGCGTAGACTTAATTAGTCTTTCATGTATTTGACTGTGTATGGTGTTTATGCACTAGTATGAGGTTAATATGTTTGGGTCATCATGTTGGTTGCTGATTTGTATGACTTATATGTTTACTTATGTTGTATGCTTTGGATGAGACTAGTTTAGGAAAGAGTTCCGTAGTCTATTAATGTGAAGCTATTAGTAGGTTTCAAGGATGTGCACCATCATGTTAATATGTGAATCAGATATTGACCAATGAGGAGTATTGAATTACCTATGTATGCATACGTTCTATAGATGACTTACTTATTGCTAGTAAAAAGTAGTGTCATTCGGGGACGATGTTCCTAAGGGGGGGATAATGTAACAACCCTAAAAGTGGATATGCTAAGTAATGCTTAATGTGTCTAGAATGCCTACGATTAGACCGGGTTCACACGGATTGATGCGCGTAGAACCAGACCTCTGAACCTCTGCAACTGCCAAGCCAACTAACTTGGTGAGTTAGTTGAGCTAGGGAAGGTTGGGTCCATACATGTAGAGCATCCAAATATGAAGATTTACCCGGATGAGTCTTTACAAGACTTAAAAAGGGGAAATCTTAAATTTGGAAGGTCTAGGGGTAAAATGGTCTTTTTCCAGGCTAAGGGTAGTATCGTATTTACCCTAAATATTTAATTAACTATTTAATTAAGATGGTGTAAGGGCATTTTGGTGAGAAAGGGCCGAAATTGGCCTTTGAGCAAAATCTTGCTCCACCCAGGTTCGAACCTAAGTGGGAGCAATGATTTAATTTGATTATTTAATTTTGTGAATTAATTTAATTAATTAATATTTAATAGTTGATTTAAGAAAAAGGAAAATCATATTTTTATTATTAATTATTATTTATTAATTAATATATTTTATTTGACTAAGTCTTGCCTAAAAGTCCTAGTTCTAAGAGAACACTACCTCACATCTCTCTCTCTTTCACGTCTAAAACCCACCACCATCTCTTTCACGTTCTCATCATCAGCAAAAGAGAAAAATCAGAACAAAAAAAAAGTTCTTCACACTTGAAGAACTTACACACAAAAACTCAAACGAAAAACTAAGGTAAAAATGAAAATCAACAACAAGTTCTTGACGGGATTTTGCTTGAATTTTCGGTGGTGAGGCTTGGTTTCGTGGTAAATTGGAAGCATTTACACAGATTTTGAACGACATTAAGGTATGGGTTTTCTTCTCTATTGGTCCCTTTACCAAGAGACCCTTAAGGTTCAGTTTAAATCACGATTGAAAGACTAAGGTTGTCCCCGTTGCATGCCCTGTCATTATATCCTCTGAACGATTCAAAGCATGCGTTGGTATGTCTTCTGGTAGATAAATGTTATGTCTAGTTGTGATTATGTGTTGAATATGTGGTAGGAAATCATGTAAAGGATGAAAAATTTATTCCGGAAAAATGTATTAAGTTGACTGTTTTGAACATGTGTGTGCTGAAAATTTGACTATGTTTGCTGCCTGAAATTTGTATGTTAAATGTTGTGTTTTGCGTGTGTAAAAATGCTAAAAAATTGATGTTCATAAAAGGTTAAGGTGGCTGACTGAATGTCACTCACAATGCTACAAAAAAATCAACAAAAGAATGAGATAAAAATGGATTGGAAGAGACCAAATTTCCAGCTTGCTGGAAATTTGTAGTCTCGGCAAAATGACTAATTTTTTAAAAAAAAATAAAAAATTGTGAGGTCATTGAGAATTGAACCCAAGACCTCACCAAATGTAAATTACATAAAAATTTCAGAAAAAATGAAAGGAAAAATAAATGTGGAGAGTGGGGATTGAACCCCCAACCTCTTGAATGGATGAGAGAGTTAGGAGAAAAATGAAGGAGAAAAATAAATGTGGAGAGTGGGGATTGAACCCACAACCTCTTGAATAGATGAGAGAGTTAGGAGAAAAATAAAGGAGAAATGTAAAATGAGGTGAATGGGGATTGAACCCACAACCTCTTGGATAGGTGAGAAAGTTAAAAGATAAATTGAGAGAAAGAGAATGAGCTTGTGGGGGATTGATCCCACAACCTCCTTGCCTTGGACGAAAAAGAGAGGAGAAAAAGAAAGGAAATATTATGGGGCTGATGGGGATCGAACTAAGGTCCCCCAAATCTGAAAAATGCAATTATCAAGTTTAAAATAAGATTAAGTGTTGTCCACGGGATTCAAAATCGGGTTCCCTTGCCCAATTCCGTATTGACACATAAGTCATACCTAATTAAATATTTAATGAATGCTGCCTCTAAAGATCGAAATCAATATCTTGGCATATCTACAAGATGCATAAGTCTTGTACCACATAATATTGGGTAAACATGAATCACTTAGACAAACTATGAATAAAGCCTTATGGCTTGAATGTGTGGACTCATAAGTCTAGCATACGTTTAAAAGTAAGTGAGCCTAAGACGTATGTGATGAAATGATGTAACCCTAGAAGGGTTAAGTAAGAGTGTGAAACACACTAAATGGCCAAGTGCATTGGCATATGATGAAATGAATATTCACGTGAAGGGGTGAGTAATTATGAAAAGCAAATGTGTTAAAGTTAATGAATGAGGTGACAATATGATAAGAGGCTAATGTGAAAGATGAGGGCAATCTCAAATGAACCTAAGTAAATGTTATCAAAACGTACTCACCTATGAGAGTGTAAAGCTAATGAAGAGACCAGACTCTATGAACACTCTAATGAAAGTATTGAAGTTAATGCATACTTAATACTAATGATGAGATGAGAAATCATCTAATGAGCTATGATGTCCTCATGCTAGAAGCGAGCTTCCATGATGTATGAGTTGAATGTAATGGAACTTTATACTGAGCACCGATAGGCTAGCTATGAGCGGTGATGCCTTCCTTCGGGAAGGGCGAAGGTTCACGTAACTCTCATGAGATGAGACTGTCCGGAATTCCGGGTATGGGTCTCCTTATATCTCATAGTCTTTGAACCTATACTGCCAATATAATCTAGCAGTGTTTGATTCCCTATATACGCTAGCATGTGTTGGTTCACTTTGGCTGGTGATTCCACCTCTTTTTGGTGTGGAGATTACACACTGGATTTCATGATGATCACATAAACTATGTCGGTTAAGGTTAAAGTTCCCAAAGAAATAATGAGACCAGCCTCAAATGATGCACATAATGAAATGAACGATACCAAAGGTGTTAGGATAGGATAATCAAGAGGTGAGCTAGACTTAAGTAATGACACTAGGTTATTCTTGGTCATTGCACAGCAAACCCGATGAGAGTCTTAAACTACATCCTAGGTATGACTAGTGATTGCACTAGTATATGAATGAATGAAAATGAAGTACGTATGAATGAATGAAGCAGACTCTGTGTTTGCTAAAGAAGGCTTCCTAGCTGAGGTCCTATATGTTGAGCCCTTATTTTGGGAAGTCCTAATGTCAAGTCCATGATTCCAAGGTCTCATGGCATATGAAAGAATGATGTGAACTACGTGATATGATATGTGCAATACATTATGTGCTGCTTGCAAAATGATAAGTATGATGATGCATGTTACTCTCATGGCATGACTTTCCTAATCCAAATTTGGCAAGTCCACTGACTTTCCTAATCCAAATTTGGCAAGTCCACTGACTTGACTAATCCAAATTTGGCAAGTCCACTGACTTGACTTTTTATAAATCATGTTGTTAGGAAAGAGCTATTCTTACTCATGCATGTCCTTGGTGTGTTCTTGCATATACCCATACTTAGTACAAGTGTGTACTAATCCCATACAATATCTACTTTTAGGTGCAGGCACAGGTGGATGTTAGAGCTTACAGTACGACGTTGCAACTATCCGGACGTGGAGCATTCATCCGGACTTGGTAGGACCTCATGCTTTCGAGGACACTTGCCCATTATATTCTAGCTTAGATATAGGTTTGAGTTAGTGGAGTATGTTCCACTAGCGTTTCTTTCTCATTTTATTTCAGACATTGTATTGGTGCCATTTTGGCAAATATACACTTAATGCAGTATTGAACTATTTCTTTTATTTGATGATCTTAATATTAGATGGTTGATTGTGAACGTTTATGAGTTTAAGTAGAATGTCTTATAGGAATGTTAAGTAACAAAAAGTTCAAATTTTCCGCTAAAATTAACCTAGATAAAGTAATGATGACGTATGTACGCTTGTCTGCGGCCTCTGAGAGGTCAATAACGCCTTTCTCGTCAGGGGTCTAGGCTCCGATCATCACAGTTATGCCTAGCACAGAGAGGATATGAAGAAGTGGTGGTTACACTTTGTGAGTTGAGATGTTTTATTCCAATGTACCTCTTGAGATGAGTACTCCTCGTGAGTAGAGAGTGACCTACTTAGTAGAAATCTCCTTATCCCTTAACTATGCACCCGCATAGGTGTAGCTATTGGGAAAGCCATGTAAAAGCTAAAAGAAAAGACCTCACTCTAGGCAAGTGGGGGGACCCTTCTCCGATAAGGGAAGTATCGGGATTCCATGTTTATCTCTCATGGTCTATGTCGGTTAAGATAACCCCCACAAAAGTAGTGAAATTGCTAAGTCTTCTAAAAGAGTGTATTACTTAGGGTAGGTAGTCGAATGGGACACTATTTATCCATTTCACTAGGTAGGCATTCCGAAAGGGGAGTCTTGGTGAACCTTATATGAATTGAAAGAACTAAGTCTCCTAAAAGAACGTACTACTTAGGGTAGGTGGTGGTAATGGACGCTATCTATCCGTTGCACTAAGTAGACCTTCCGAAAGGGGAGTCTTGGTGCTAAGCCTTCTAAAAGAGTGTACTACTTAGGGTAGGTGGTGGAATGGTACGCCATCTACTCATTGCACTAAGTAGGCATTCCGGAAGGTAAGTCTTAGTGCGTTGTTTCAGTGTTCTTCTAAATTTTTTGTCATTGAGTGGGGACATGTTCTCCCGAGGCGAGTAAGCCTAGACGGGGTAGTCTTGGGGATCACCTAGGTGTGCATTGAAGGAGGTATATGGGTGTTTCCTTCATGTCTTACCTTGGTGAGTCTTAGGATAACATTAGCTAGGGAAACTCTTATGGAAATGAGTTAACTTACTCTTGGCAATACCTTGGGAGTTCACTGTTTTGAGAATGAGTTAGTCTACTGTAAAGTCAAAATGAATTCACTGTAACTTTGAGAAGTTTACTGTAAAATGCTCCCTTTTGCTAAAAGTTTGGGAATTCTACTCTAAGTGTTAAATGGTGTTTCTTATGATGTTTTGCTCCTATATTCTTGAATGTTTTACTTAATTGGCATGAAAATGTGTTTTTACTAAAATGTCCCTTTTTGCATGTTTTTGCATATGTCATACTTTGTACACTATTTGTACTAAACCCATGCTTTTCTATACTTAATAAGTATAGGTCTTAAAAGCAAGGATGAAGTCTAGAAGGCAAGGCTTGGGAAAGATTCTCTCAAGACAAATTATATCCTCATATATTTGAGGTCATAGTTCTTAATTCTTTTAGTTTTGTATAAGTTGTTATTATGTATTTCTTTCAAATGTAAAGGGTCGTGTCCCTATGATTTTTTATGTCTTGTCTTTAAGATGGCTTGTGACGATGAGACTTTCTTAGTATTTATAAAAGATTTTATTTTTATATTAAATGTCGTGAAAAGTTTTTATTCCGAACTACTTTTCATGTCTTATGTAATGAACGATAGTTAAAGGGCTTGTACAACACCCAAAGGGTAAAGTACGCCTTGTCCCGATGCAAGGGTTCTCCCTAACTTCTAGGGGGTACTTGCGGGTCGTGACAGGCTTATACCTCAATGTCCAACTCACGGACTGCCAAACCACATATTTTTACAATACCTCTATAGGTGTCTTGACTTGGTGAACAATGGTGTTGTTGATCAACTTGTTCCCGGAGGTATAATGAAACAGCCTTATGATCTACCGTCTTAACTCATTTATGGGATGACCAAGATCAATAGAGAATGGATCAATAGAGAATGGTACACTCATAAGGACCAAGTATCTCATCTCAACTTTGGAACGACAAAATAACCGATTGAGAAGGACCAAGAGGGAGACCGAAACATAGCCAAAATGATGACCTAATTGTATATCTTGTCAATAATGTTATGGGTAGTGGGTTGAAGAGTGCAAATTTTTTTTGTATTTGTGGAGCGAACCACGATGAAGCGCACTTTGAAGCGTTATATAATGAGGAAATGAATTTCCTTGCAAATCAATTGTAAGACCTCGAAAATGAGATAAGGTGTCTAGAGCCTAACATGTTCGTCTTAATGTTATAAGGTCCTAAAATGACTTATTATGTTATATATAGGCAGTGTGCAAAGTTTGAAGTTATTTGGAAGTCGGGCGTCAAGGGACGTCCAAGACGTTCGACGAATAGTCGCTTATGTGCTTCATGTGTGTATGCATGCCTAAATCATATGAATTTAGTATAATAAGTTTTTAAATGGTTTTAAATGAGGTTTAATGTTATTATATGAAGTTTCGTGAAGTTTGGATGTCAAACGCCCAAGAACGTCCAAGGCGTTCGAAAGATAGCCCCTAAGACGTTCATAGTATGTCATGTTGGGGTCAAGGCTGTTTGGACGTCTTGTAGGTGTTTGTTTTGGATGAAACTTATGTGGAAGGTCTATAACATGTTAAAGTTTGTAATCGCATTGGAAACGTCCGGGTACAACTTCTAAAGGGCCCCACAAGAGGCCCCGAAAGAAGGACCCAAGGCTGCCTAAGACACTGCCTGGGCAGTGTCCCTTGACGGACCCAATAACGGATCGTTGGGCGACCAAAGGACCGTCAAGCAGGTCTCGTCGAAGGAGACTTGCCTTGGGAAGGTCTTAATCCAAGATTTTGGCTAAGTCTCTTGCGACGGAGGCCATCCACGGCCCGTCAAGGCCACGACAGCCCGTCAAGGCCATCGTCGCGAGTGGCCTGCAAGTTGGCAGCTGCGTTCTGTTAATTAAAGGGGTCAATGGGAAATTCACCCCACGTCCTAACCTGACTATAATAGGTTTATTTAGTTAATTTTGGGTGTATATAAGTCTTTAAAAACGTGATCAACCCATTCCCAAATCCTCTCTCATATTTTAAGCCTTTCCCCTCCAAAATATTCTCTCTAAAACCACCATTGTTGGTGAAACTCAAGAGCTGCTTGGAGATGGATTTTCTATGGATGAATCATGAAGTTTTAGAGGTTTTCATGTAGATAAAGTTATGGTGATCCTTCATCTCTAAGTAACCTTTCACTTGGAGAGTTCTTCTCAATGTTTTCAAAGAAAGTTTATGATCAAAGTTCTTCTTCTCCAATCTAGCCATGGGTTCTTTCTCAAAACGTTTTTAATGATTAAATCATGATGAATTGAAGTTAATACAGTGATTTGAATGTAATTTCACTCCAATTGCATGATGAACCCATGTTCCTTCCAAAATTGGTTTAGCTCTTGCATGGGCTTTATGATCTTGACTTGTTATCGATTGAATTATGATTTCCTTACGTTGAATTGATTGTATATACTGTTATTTACATGAATTTATGTTGAATGGACGTTGAATGATCCATGTATAAAGATTTGAGCATGTTTAGCCTAGTTTTTTATAGTTCACTGTAACATTGGTTTTCTTGTGATCTAAAGTGAATTTCGATTAAGTTGTGGTTCTTGTAGCTACTGTTTTAGGTTAATACCATGGTTGAATTGTGGATATAAATCATGTATGACCAAATTATAGAAGTCTTGGGTTCAATTAATCTAGGTTCTTCTTGTCTATGAAGTTGTAACTTGTGATCTTGACGTTAGGTTAGTCGCTATAAGAATTGATAATGGTTAAATGTCTATAGCTGCTGCCTATAATGAAATATGAGGATGAATTATATGTAATTAGTACAATATGGGTCAATTCATGATAGGTTGAATATGATTAACCTATGTAAACTTACTTTCCATGAACTCCCTATATGAAGTATGCATGTATCGACCTTAATGGCAAATTGTAGTAGTGTCTCATCTAGATTATGATTTCATTAGCTACTGCCTTAGGGTGATATGATTCATGAAATATGACCTATAATCCATATGAATGAAATTGATTAATGATCTATGTTTTTTCTACTTTCCTAGTATGTGATGTATATGTTATGGTATAATCATGTAGTGACTTGTACATGGTTTCTTATATGTTTAAAGTACATTTAGCTACTGCCATATATGTGTTTTATTGATGAATAAGGTGTATTGATCAATGATGATCAAAGGGTGAGAAATTGGTAAGAATACTTATTCTCTTTACTCTTCTACTTCTCTATTCTTTATAGAAATGTTGATGAAGCCTTGTATGGCATTGTGTGGTATGGTCCACTTATGGTGGCGGTGTTTACTTTATTGTCATTATATATGTGTTGACCATGGCCTTGAAGGAAAATTGATGAACTTATGAACATGTGCTTAAGATGATACTATGAGAAGCTTATGCTTACTTTCCTATTCTAGTTGTGACTTAGGTTGTGTGGCTATTGTTTGAGCATGTGTATAATCATGTTAGGGTATTGTATAGGTGCTTCCATGGATGTGTTAAAGTGGTTAATAGCCTCTACCCATGTACCCCTTATATGAAGGTGTAAATAGCTAAAGTAAGGAGTCTTGATTATAAGGTAGATATTGTCTTGTCTCCTATGCTATTATGTGTTGTGTGCTATGTGCTAGGAAGTGTAATGTGGTCTAAATAGGGTGGCTGACTTGGGAAGTTATTGATAGACATTATGTGATCATGTTGGTCAATGTACACGCACTCTCACTTACATGCATATTACAAGTAGTATAAGTCAATGTGTCTAAATGAAAGGTAGTTCTCGTATTCACTAGTGTCTACTACTATGTATGTTAAGGTGATGTTCATGAATGTATGATTTGTATTCCCTTACTAGGATGACTTGATAGGTGTACTAGTATGGGCAAGGGTATGGGACCTTGTCTATGCATTGCACATGTGTATCTTGATAGGATAGTTCCTAGGTTTGGTTTCTATGTACATGAAGAATGAATGTATGAACATGTTATGAATATGATGTATATGATATGATGAAGTATGAATGTGTATAGTGTCTTAGTAGGTTTATATGAAAGTATTGCTCATATAAGTTATGCCTATAGAATTATGCATTGATATATGAACATGTGTGACCTTATGTGTTATGTGAAAGGTTTGCTCACATCTAAGTATACACTCCCACACATGGATGATCTAGTTAGTAAGAAGAGGCCTTGCTAGGGGTGCCCAAGAGTACTCCAAAACTAGATAGGTGCTTGAATATGCTATAAGCATATGAATGATGAATATCCTAAACCTATGTTTTATAAATAAAGGTAATAAAGTCTTTTCAATAAAGGGAACTTAGCTTAGCACCGAGTGAACTTGACATTGAGAGGTGTTGACTTTCCTTGGAGGAATATTCACCATTTGTCCCTTATAGAGTGTTGACTTCCCTTAGAGGAATACTCACCTATGGACCCACATGAAGTGTTGACTTTCCTTGAGGAATATTCACTCATGTTTTCTCATGAGGTGAGGCCCCATTACCAAATGGTATATAGAGGGAATTCCTATCTCTTAGTTCCATAAACTATGCTTGCCACATAGGATCTAGCAAAGTGAATTCACTTAATATGCTAGCATGTGTTAATGTTCTACCTTGGCTAGGTAGGAACACCTTCCTTTGGTGTAAGGCTCTACAACACCAAATTCCATGTTTAGCACCCATGGTCTTAGTGTCGGTTAAGGCTATAGTTTCCCTAAAGATAAAATGGACAATGGATGTAATTGAATAGGATCCTAACAAGGAGGACTTAAGGTAAGTTACTTAGGATAGGTGGAAGTAATGAACCCATCTAGACATTGCACAAGTGACTCCTTAGGAAGTCTTAGGAAGGTACCTTAATAGATATGATTATGTATGTGTCCTTTATGTATGATATTGTAGTCTTGGTTTGAGTATGATTATATTGTACTATATTTCTATGATGGCATGTGTTGGCTTGTGTAGATGCTATATATGGTATTCTCTTATGTTCCTAAGGTGATGCATTTCACCAAGTATCCCTAAAGGATTTCTTAGTAAGCAAATGAACTGAAAGAAAGAGTTAGATGTTAAGAGAGTGAGTTCACTGTAAAGTGACCTCTATTTGTACTTAAATTCTATAAGTGTTTTCCTATGATGTTTGGCCTTTGATTGTGTTGCTATGAAGTATGTGGATGATATAAATGCTATTGATAAAGGTTTTATGATGATTTACTAAAATGGCATGAAGTATGATTTCAAAGGAAATGTCCCTTTTAATGCATGTTTTTGCATGGTTGTCATACTTAGTACATTCTTGTGCTAATCCCATTCTTCTTTACTTTTTACACAAAGTGTAGGTTATGGAATGCTTAAAGGAGATCTATGATTGAGGAGCTTGATAGGTGATTTCCCAAGCTCAAGGAAAGGAATCCTTAAAGTTCAAGGATGTCCTACTAATGTCTTTAATGTAAAGTCTTTAAATATTGTATAGTTATGTAAGGTGTCTTATGGGCCGTGTCCCTAATGTATTCTAAAGTTATTGAGTCTAAGATGCAAAGAGACTTAGAGTCTAAATATGTATTATGACTTATGTTTTATATATATATGATGTGATGCTTCTAGCATATGATGTGCTATGAAAAGTTTTAAATTTTCCGCTAAATTTACTATGCCAATGCAATGAATGATATGAGAGGCTTGTCTTAGACCTCCGAGAGGTCGACGACGCTGGTTACAATCCAAGATTGTATCCTAACTTCTAGGGTATGCTTTTGGTTTGTGACATCAATGAGGAGGGTTTCGTCCAAGCTATCCAAGGCCGGATGGAAATCCGAGTTGGAATAGAGATGATGGATGGAGAGATCGTGACAGAGAAGAGTGTGATCGTAATTCTACTTGGAAGAAAAGGAATGCTGACGAGGAAAGATACATCCCACCCCATGGTGTCCAAACCCTAAAGAGAAAAAGGTTGACTCGGAGAACATATGTACGGACACATGCTTGCACGCATTCGCAATGAGGTAGAAAGGTCAGACCAAGTGTTGAAATAGGTGAAGGAGGATGTCTGATCAGCTTAAATTACATCTCCCTAAAGAAGTATAAGAAATCGCTGTCAAATAAAGAACCCATTTTGTAGTTTGGCATTGATCCCACGAGGAATATGGTTTAGACTTAATCATAACTCACTATTATATATGTTTAGTCAAACTATTTTCGAGAAAAGTAAATAAAGGTGGGGCTTTGTAAGAAAGTAGCACGTTGTTGATTAAGTAACACGTAAACAAGATTCAAACTTTGAATTATCAATATGAGAAAGAAACTAGGGTATATGTGTTCCCCACAAGCTCTTAACGCAATAATCCTAATAATAGTAATCCTTTCGTAGTATTTTACGTGCAAATTTTGTAAGTTAGGTATCCCTAAGTGATTGGTCATCCAAATACGGAATTTCACCTTGCACCCGTGTCTGGCTACGGGTGTATGTTGTAGTTACCCTTACATATACCCTGATTACACATCCCATCAATGTATGACTTAGTTTTCACCTTCACACCAATTGATATTAGACTATTATATAGCATCTACTAAATCTTTGTTGTTAATGTTTTTCTCATTAACTACCTCCTTGATCCGACAAGTAGCAAAAAAAGTCGAGTTATAAAACATGCACTCGTTAAAAAGACTTCTTAGCAAACGAATTAACAATACATGCATATACATTATTCAGAAATTACTTAATTATTATTAATACATTGTTAATTGCTCATGCATGGTTATCACAACCCAAGTTTTGGATTTAGCTACTCATGTTTGAGAGTTCACAATTCATGTTTAAAAAGAAAGAATTCATGAACTTAAATTACAATAAATAAAACACGAAATCTTCTATTGAATTTGCAAAATGAAAATATATAAAGTGAAATCCGAAAAATCAAATGGCTAAAGATTGAAAGTTAATTCCCAAAAACACCAAAACTAAGAGTTTGCAATAATGTCTAACATTTATAAGAAGAAGAAAACAACCTTAAAAACTATCTCCTAGGAATGATCTTTTTCTAAAATATTTATTTTTATGGACTATTTATAGATATAGAAATTCCAAATAAAATAACTAAGCCGAAATTAAATTAGGAATCCAAAACAAAAAGAAATTGGGTTCCTTTTTTTCCCGCTACTTGAGTTGTTCGTGTGAAAGTTGAAACTGCCTCAAATTATTTGATTCTCCACCGCCATGCATTAATGGGCCAGTGCCTTTAGAGATTGCCACGTGGCAACTTATTTTTTTTTGCAGTTCACAATTCATAGAAAATATGCACCTAATATATTTATACATTATTATATTTCATTTAATTCATTAAGTTGTCTTCTTGATTTTCTTCTTCAACCTTCCATTTTTAATTTGTGTTTTCTTCAAACTTCTTCAATTTTACACCAATTTTCTCCTATATATAAAATACACTATTTAACCATTCCATATATTTAATGCTCAAAGAAGAGACATACAAATAATAAATGAGAAAAATAATGATTAGAATATATATTTTTGGTCTCACATCAACACCCCACACTCAAACTTTTGCTCGTCCTTGAGCAAACATTAAATCCCATCTCAAAAAAAATATCTGAAACTAGGAATGTCATCACTTTGGGTTGACGCAAACAATTAGGTCATGTACACATTTCAAAATGTCGAGTACAATACCGCTCATTATGCAACATATCCAAATAAACAACAAACATATAACTTTCTAGCCTCAAGGAAGGACTTTGAACTCATTAAATTTACACTTACTCACCTTCTCTCTTCAAAGAAAGCTAATAAAATCACATATCTATCATGAAACAAGTGTCATAACAAAAAAAGTCGACACAGTCAATTCAAAAGATTGAATATAAATTAAGCACTTAATATGAAGAAAACTCTCACACTCACAAAAAAATTCACATGTATGCACAAAGAACTATAGGCTTGCCCACTACGTACATCTTCACTAATTGAGTATGCTTGAATAGAATCAAATACGACTTTAACGAGTTGTAATATAGGCTAGGGGTGGGTAGGAAAACCATATAATAGTGACTTACATTTTCTTAAGCACTTTGAAAGTTTTGACTTCATAACCCACTATTTTCTTCTCTTTACTTTCAACCCTCTCTTCAATAGTTATTTCACAAGTAATTCTCATTATCTTAAGGCTATTTCAAAAAAATTCTTTTTAAAGATTTTCTTCATAATATCCACCCTCAACTTACGTATTTTACATGCGTTAAGTTGCACGATGTCCTTGGAAGGACCACCTCTGTCATCAATGTAACTTCTGAAGTAGCCACACTCAACATAGGATTTCATCCTAAGTTAAATTGCACAATCTCCAAGGAAAGACCAGGGCCAACACAGAGTTTTACAACATTTCTAGGGAAACGTGAGATGCGTGGATCTCAATCATGGTCCATCTAATCTCTTAACTCTTCTTGTTCAATTAGCTACAAGCCAAGCCTTTTCACCCTTTTCTACTTTTATCGTTGTTCTCAATTTTCTTCTTACATAGTGCATTATGGATTTTTTTTCCGATCAAATAGAATTATGGTATCAATAAAGAGGGATTCGGCTCGATCATGTGATTTAAAGAAAAATATAGGCTAAAAGACTCAAAAGGGTTAAATAGTGATATAATATCCCAAAAGGCTAAAATTTACAAGACAGATCAAAGAAAGTGTAGTATCATCTCCTATACAAAGCAACACTTTTTATTTCACTTCAATAACATGCAAGAAAAGTTATAGAATAAGATGCAAAAATTGAATAAACAAATTCTCACCACACATGGCACAAGTATCAATCAAGATGCATCAATTCTACTTCTTATAGAGATAGGATCATAACAATCTACAAAATAAAATAAGTTATATACAAAGTCACAACCATGAGCTTAGGTGTCAAAGATTGTGCAATATCCTTATCAATCAAGCATTCACAAGAAAGTATCACTTAAATATTTGACCTAAATAGCAAGCATCACACTACTCAAAAGGATCTTTTCTATTCTTTTAGAGAAAAAATAAAAGAAAACTTATTTCTAAAAAAAACTATGCGCAAAGGGACTCTTCTAGGGAAAAAACCCAAAACAAAAGCCAATGAATCCATCATAAAAAAAGACTCAATAAACAGTAAAAACTAGGAATTTATTCCTCCACCCAACACTTAAAAGATGCTATATCCTGAAAGCATCAAATAAAATTTAAAACAAGGGTAAGGAGAACTCCCTAAGGCCTTTAGGCATAGCTAGTAGGATGTTCTTTTTAATTTTCATCAGGGTCGTCACCTCACACTTAAGCTCAAACATGCTGCTTTGCTTCAAATTTTTTGTGTACTCAGACTTTCCCTAATTTGCAAAAACAACACCAAACGAAAAAAGTGACACTAATAAAATAAAATAAGAAATTACACTTCTAATTGGGTTACCTCCCAATAAGCACTTAATTTAACGTCGTGGCACGACGCAAACACTTTACTTGCTCAGATTCTATCTCTTTGACCCTCTCCAATTGTATTATTGTTACTCCTTCATTAGGTATTTCTCCAAGTTTTTCTCAATTTAGGATCGTAAGGGGTCAAGGGTTCGCCTCAACTCCGTGTACTTGGCATACACTAGAGTTGAAACCTGTAAAAAAAACGTAAAATTAGGAAATAGTAGACTAAAGTTCAACAATGTAGTTAGTTTAACCCACAAGTCTTATTCCCCGGCAGTGGCGCAAAAGTTTTATACGCTCAAATTACACCTCCCTAAAGAAATATAAGTGATCATTGTCAAATAAAGAACCCAACTTATAGGTTGGGGTTGATCCCACGAAAAATATGGTTCAAACTTAAGCTTAAATAGCTGTTATATAAGTTTAGTTAAACAATGTCCAAGACAAATAAATAAAGGGGGTTTTGTAAGCAAGTAACAGGTTATTGATTAAGTAACAAGCAAGCATGATTAAAACTTCGAGTTATAAATATGAGATAGAAACAAGGGTATATGTGTTCCCCACAAACTCTTAAGCAGTAATCCTAATAACAGTAATCCTTTCCTAGTGTTTTACATGCAAAGTTTGTAAGTTAGATATCCTTAAGTGATAGGTCCACCAAATAGAAATTTTCACCTCGCACCTTGGTCCGGCTACTGGTGTATGCTTTACCAACCTTTACCTTTACCCAGATTAGACATCACATCAATGTATGGTTTAGTTTTCACCCTCGCACCAATTGACATTAGACTATTAGATTAGACCCAAAAAAAAACTCTATTGTTAATTCTTTTCTCATTAACCACCTCCTTGTTCCGACAAGTAGAAACAAGACGAGTTCTAACTCTTGCACTCGTTATAAAGACTTCTAATAGAAAGAATTAATCAATACATAAATAAACACTATTCAAAAATTACTTAATATTATTAATACTTTGTTAATTGTTCATGGTTCCTACAACCCTAGTTGTGGATTTAGCTACTCATGCTTGAGAATTCACAGTACATGTTTAAGAAGAAAGAGTTCATGAACTTAAAATTAGAATTGATTAAAACCGAAATATTCAATTGAATTTGCAAAGTGAAAATCATATAAACGAAATCCGAAAATCAAATTGCTACAGTTTGCAAGTTAATTCCCAAAATCACCAAAAATATGAGTTTATAATAATGTCTAACCTAAATAAGAAAAAGAAAGAACCCTAAAAAGTACCTCTTATGAAAGCTCTTTTTCCTAAATAATATATATATATATATATATATATATATATATATATATATATATATATATATATATATAGGAGATGTGATAGCGCCTACGTGTCAAGACCAGAAAAAAATAGTATTTTAAAATATTAAAAATAATAAAATTGTAACTTTTAAAAAACTAAAAATGATAAAATTGTATTTCAAAAAAAAATAAATGCACGTGTATTAGTAGTTACTTATTTCATTTTTAAATGTCTCAAAATAGGATGATGTAACATGAATTATTTTTATATTTACACAACATTCTAATTTATAGAAAAATAATATTAAAATAATAAAAATAATAATTATTATTATTATTATTATTATTATTTTATTAATAATAATGGGATAAAAAAATATCTCTCTTTTGAAAAAAAATATTTGTTTCTAATAAAGAAACTAAGAATAAAATTAGAAAAAGCATCATTTTAAAAATAAAAAAATAAAAGAATGGTGAGTTCAACAAATATTTTTTAACTAATATATAAATTACTATCTAAATTTTTAGATTATTAAAGCAGTTTTTACAATTAATAAATAATTTAGAAATACTTCTAAAAAATAGGATGATGTAACATGGATTATTTTTATATTTCCACAACCTTCTTTTATTTATAGCAAAATAATAATAATAATAATAATAATAATAATAATAATAATAATAATAATAAAAACAATATAATGTGATAAAAATAAAATCTCTTTTCTAAAAAAGTATTTGTTTCTAATAAATAAACTAAGAATAAAATTAGAAAAAAGATCATTTTAAAAAGAAAAAAAAAGAAACGTGAGTTCAACAAATAAAATTACCAATTTTTTTACTTTTATTATGGTGAGAATGAGAATCTGCATTTACAGTTTTTTTAAAAAAAAATTCAACCAATATTAGTTAGCAAAATTAATTTATATATAATAATTAAAAAGGAAAAGTAAAAATGGAAACATAAAAAAAAAATGAAACAGTTTTTGCTCAAATATGTAACCACCATTTACTCTTTAATAATAATAGGAAAAAAAATTAACAGACAATTAAATTCTTACTATTTTTAATAAATTCAAATAATAATGTAAAGTCTCCAACCAGTTACTTTTACTCAAATATGTAACCACCATTTACTGTTACTGTTTTTATCTTACTGGATAATGAATTCTACATTTTTGCCAACACTATATATTTTTAAAAGTAGTGGAGGAGTCATTTGAAATGTCAGAAACACTTCATAGTATTTTTTTTTATCGAGAACTCTTCAGTATATTCATTGTATTTATATGCAGATTATTTTATTTTTTTAAAATTTGGTGCTGCATACTGAATTTGAATAATTAATTTAAGATAACTACTCAAAAAGGTAAGAAGGTAGCAATAATTTTTTTTTAAAAAGTTATTCTTTTATCTATTGCTTTTAATGTTCTCTGATAGTTATATTATAAATGGTTTGCTCTTTTGTTTTTTTCGAAAGTTTATTTTATGAACGCTATTTTTTTTGATATGGATATTAGTTTGTCGAGTTTCAACAATTATCTATGAATTGAGTACATACCCAAAACAAGTATGAAAATATGGGTTAGTACACCACTTGTATCTAAGTATTGAAACATGCACAAAAAACATTTGAAATCATGCTAAAAGGAGACATTTGTTCAAAACCATGCTAAGTTACATTGAAAAGCCTTATGCACAACCAAGAACCAATATAAGCCAATAATCACAAATTCCTTAAGACAAAAGCATATACAACACAAGGCCAACATCATCAAATAAAACCAAGTCAACATGTGTAGTAGCATACTTGAGTACATACCCAAAACAACTCCAACATCATGTTATAACAACAAAGCATGTATAAGAGTTCCTAACATTACAACATATGCAAGACCCTTACTCAAAACCCACCATCAAATCTACAAGTGCAATGACCAAGTGAAGTTCCATAACCTCACTCAACCAAGTAAACCAAACAAAGGATCACAAGCAATGCCTAACCTCTCATAACATAGCATCAAGAGTAGTCATCATCATATTAGCAATATAGGCCAATAGCATGTTCATAAGTGAAACTATCATCATATAGGATCATCAATATGTAAAGTCAACACATGCATAGCATTTACTTTATAAGAACATAAGAACAACCTTCTAGGACTTCTCTCAAGGCCAACTAGTGCAATGTATAGGTAGTGCCCCATACCCCTAGCTAGACTAAGTCAAAGCCCTTAAGTCACCCTAGTTAGTGTTCACTTTATTTCTTCATTTTACTTTCAGTAACACTTTCCTTAACCGACATAGACTATAAGAGCTAAATGTGGAATCCGGTGTCATGAAACCCTAAACCGAAAGAAGGTGGTCTACTTGTCAAAGTAGTACCAAAATATGAACATAGCATCTAGGTGGATCCACTAGCTAGTATTCCTATGGAGGCAACAAAGTTCAAGAACTAGGAAACATGTTTGAGACCCTCTTTATGCCACTGGCATTGTAATCTCTATCTCATGAGTACAATAAAGAACCTACCTTTCCTACTTGGGAAGGGACACTTCTCACTACTAATTCACTATGTGCTAAGCTAGAGTCCCTTTTTGAAATGTTTTTAGATCATCCTTTAACAATCAGAACTTAGAATAGTTCATAGGAGAATAACCCCCCTGTATACTCATAGTCATTAGTTCAATAGAAATTGCATGACAACATCCTTTCAATACAACCCTCATATGTGAGATTAACACATTATCATCATCATGTCATAGTAAGGAACATAGGTAATTCACAACCAACCTTATATCATTACATCTTAATAATAATCTCACAATTCACAAATTAAAGACATTTAAATTGCATGATCATACCAACACCTACTTAATCTAATCACAAGATATGCTTCATTTGAACTTCATCACCAAGTACAGTTCATCACAATTGAAGTAAAGGTTCAAGATCACAAAGTCTTACCAATTCTCCTTCAAAAGCCATCATTCATGGTCTTACCACTAACCAACCAATTTCATCCAAAAATAGGTCTAATAAATCATACAATAGTAATTAACACAAGAACTTAATCGATTGCATCAACACTAATCAATTCAACGTGAGTTCATAACCTAGGATTAGGGAATTGGGGTCGATTCATCACATTTTCCACATACTAGGTTTAACATCAAGAACTACCATATTAAATAATAATACATCATAATATAACCATAATAATCGTTAGAAATCAAGAACAATACAATTTGAAAGATCAATTTCCGATTAGAAAGAAACCCATGTTCATATCATCTCTGGGAAATCAATTTGAAAAAACCATTTGGGGAAAGGAGTCCCAAAGGTGAAAGGTTCCCACACCTTTTTAATCCTTGAAGATTGATGTTAAAAAGTGGATTTATTTCTTCCCTACAAACCTTTGACCTTGGTCTTCTTTGGAGTCTTCTTTGGGAGAGAGAAAGTAGAGAGAAGATAGAGAGATTTGAGTTTGGGAATTGAGGGTGTTGGGTTAGTTTAATTAGGCTTAGGTCTTTATATAGGTCCTTAATTAAATTAATTATACTTCCTCTAATCCTTAATTAACAAATTAAATAACTAACTAACTAATTAAATGACCCCACTTAAAACGTCACAGCAAAACCATGCCTGACCTACGAGACCCCGACCTACGGTCCGTAGGTCAGTCGACGCCCACTGCACCCACCGTCCTACACGTCTGTAGATTGTGTCATAGACTAGTTGATGGACCTGCCTCAGCCATTTGTCTAAGTGTTCAATGACGGAGCCATCGATGGATCATCGTCCAATCGATGGCTCGTCGATTGACACTGCCCAAAATGGCAGTTTTGGTCAATTTGGAAAGGTCCTCCTCAAGGACCCTTAGTGTGGTCCTTGTGGAGTCGTACCCTAACGTTTTGAACCTAAACATATTCTAATACATTTTTAACACCTTCCTACCAAATTTCATTGAATTCGGCTCTTAAAACCCATGAAACATGCCAAGGAACACTAACCACTATTCACTAGTCTCCGGACGTCATGGACGTTTCTTGACGTCTTGACTCTAAAACTTCCTAAATGGTTTATAAACATTATTTATATGTCTTATGATAGTATTTCAAGTCTTACATACTCATGTGAGGCTCTAGATTAGGTCCTGGACTTATGGAGTGTTACATTATCCCCCCCCCCCCCTTAGGAACATTCATCCACAAATGACACTAAAATCTTTTGTAGGGAAAGGATAGACTCAATACTAAAAGCCCAACCAACAATATTATATAATAACATGAGTTACAACTCGAATCAACATAACAACATGGTATTTTCACATAGCAACTCAAAACATCAATTTCTACATATGAAGCTCAACATAATAACATGAGTAATTTCCTTCTCAACATTAACATGAGATCAACACAACTCAAAGAGTCACTTATGACAAAACTCCTTTCAAAACACATCAACATGCTCAATAATATTTCATGAAGGCAACAACATACAAAATACACAAATAAGTACAAATCAAGCAAAAGAGCATTTTTCCATGGAAACTCATTTTAGCATAAACCTTTTACCACAATTATTTATATCTTTGGAACTCAAGTCAAATTCAAATTACTCATTATATTCATTATTAATAGGAACAACTAACTTTAAATAGCAAATAGATGAGGATGACGGGACTTCATGTCGGCCTCGGCCACCCATGTTGCTCCCTCAACTAGGTGGTTCCACCATAACACCTTTACAGAGGCCACATGTTTGTTCCTCAACTCCTTCACTTGTCGATCATCTACACCTAGGCCTTCAATAGGAAGAATGGACTCGGGGTCACCAATGCACTTCTTAAGCATGGAGACGTAGAATACCGGGTGAACCGAAGCTAGCTCACTAGGTAATGTCAACTCGTATGCAACCTTCCCAACCCTTTGTAAAATTTCATAGGGACCCAAGTAGCGAGGACTAAGTTTCCCTTCTTGTCAAACCTCATCACCCCTTTTATGGGTGAAATATTCAAATACACCTTATCACTTTATTCAAATTCTAGGTCTCTTATCCTATTGTCGGCATAAGTCTTTTGTCGGTTATAGGCTTTTTTCAATCAGTTCCTTATCATACAAACTTTCTCCAAAGCGTCATAGATCAATTCGGGAACAAAGAGTGAAGACTCGCCAACCTCAAATCACCCAACCATAGACCTACATCTCCTACCATACAAAGCCTCAAAAGGGACCATGGATATAGTCAAATGGTAACTATTGTTATGAGAGAACTCAACCAAAGGCAACTGTTCATACCAATTTCCCTTAAAGTCAATAACACAAGCTCTAAGCATATCCTCAAGGTTTAGAATAGTATGCTCTGTTTAAACATCTATTTGAGAATGAAAAGCGGTGCTTAACTTCCCTTGAGTACCTAACCTTTTTGGAACGACCTTCAAAATCAAGAAGTGCATTGGGCACCTCTATCCAAATTGATGGATAAAGGGATCCCATGAAGACTCACAATCTCATTGATATAGATTCTTGCATACTCTTCCGCCAAATAAGTAGAATTAACGGGGATAAAGTGAGCTGATTGTTTCAACCTATCCACAACCACCCATATGGAGTCATTTTTCCTTCGTGTCCGAGTCAAACCAAATACGAAGTCCATATTGATGTTTTCCCACTTCCAAGTGGGAACTTGTATTTCTTGAAGTAAGCCACTCGAATTTTGGTGCTCGGCTTTCACTTGTTGGCAATTGGGACACTTTGCCACAAATTCCTCTATGTCATTTTTCAAGCCATCCCACCAAAATACTTCTCTAAGGTCATGATACATCTTAGTAAAACCCGGATGAATCAATAATGGGAACCATAGTATCCGGTTTCTAAAATCATCCACATTGGGCACACACAATCTCTCATGGTACCTCAAAACACCATCCCCCCCAAGGATAATGACTCATTTAGCTTACCAAGAACTGATTCCTGTTAACTCCATCAATGATGGTTCAAGGTATTGCTTAGACTTCACCTCAACCACCAAAGAAGATTCGGAGTTATGATGGACTATAAACCACCATTAGGACAATCATCCAATCGAACACCCAAACGAGCCAACCTATGAACATCTTTCACTAAGTATTTCTTGTCTTCTTCTACATGAGACACACTACCCATGGTCATACGACTTAGAGCATCTGCAACCACATTGGCCTTTCCAGGGTGTTAGAGAACACTCATGTCGTAATCTTTCAACAATTCCAACCACTTTCGTTGTCAAAAATTTAACTCCTTTTAATTAAACACATATTGAAGACTCTTGTGGTCGGAATACACATCAACATGAACACCATATAGGTAATGCCTCCATATTTTCAAGGCAAACACCACGGCGGCTAACTAAAGATCATGAGTTGGGTAGTTCTTCTCATGAACATTGAGTTGTCTAGAAGCATAAGATACTACCTTCCCATTTTGCATAAGAATACACCCCAAACCCACTCGAGATGTATCACAATATACCACAAACCCTTGGTACCCTCCAGTAAAGTCAACACCGGATCGGAGGTAAGCCTATCGTTAAAAATTTGGAAGTTTCTTTCACATGCCTCCGACCACTCAAATTTCACTCTTTTGGGTCAAGGTAGTCAAAAGAGAAGCAATGGATGCAAAACCATCCACAAACCTCCTACAATATCCCGCTAAGCCCGAGGAACTTCTAATTTTGGTTGGATTCAATGCTATAGGCAATTTCTAACTGCCTCGGTTTTCTTTAGATCAACCTCTACACCCTCACTAGAGATGATATGACCAAGAAACGCCACCGATCTCAACCAAAACTCACACTTGCTATACTTGACAAATAGTTGGTATTCCTCCAAGACTTGTAGAACCACTCAAAAATGACCCATATGATCACTCTTATTTTTCTAATACACCAAGATATCGTCTATGAAGAAAATCACAAAGGAATCTAGGTAGTTTCGGAACACCCTATTCATTAGGTCCATAAAAGCCGCAGGGCATTTGTTAACCCAAATGAATGACATAACTAGGAACTCATAGTGACCATACCTAGTTCTGAAAGTCGTTTTGGGAATATCTTCACCTCTCACCCTAAGTTGGTGATAACCCAACCTCAAATCAATCATTGAAAAGTAACTCGCACCTTGGAGTTGATCAAATAAATCATCAATCCTAGGGAGAGGATACTTGTTCTTTATAGTGACTTTATTGAGTTGACGTTAATCAATACACATCCTAAGGGACCCATCCTTCCTCTTCACAAACAATACTGGAGCACCCAATGGAGAAATACTAGGTCGAATAAAACTTGTCTAGCAAGTTTTTGAGTTGAGCCTTCAACTCTTTCAATTCGGCCAGAGCCATCCGATAAGGAGGAATTGAAATGGGTTTCGTATCTGGTAATAAGTCAATACCAAAATCAATTTCTCGTTCAGGAGGAATTCCAAGAATATCATTAGGAAAGACCTCCAGAAATTCTCTCACTACGGGGACTAACTCAATGGAGGAGTTTCGGAGTCTAAATCTTTGACTCTTACAATATGGTATAAACACCCTTTAGAGATCATCTTACAAGCCTATAGACAAGAAATGATATGAACTCTAGGAATATAATTTCTCCCCTTCCATTCTAAGACGGGTTCATTAGGAAAATTAAACTTGACAACTCTTGTTCTACAATCAATAGAAGCAAAACAAGAATGCAACCAATCCATTCCCAAAATCACATCAAAATCAACCACATCAAGTTCTACTAATTCAACATCGGTAACTCTATTGGGCAACATTATAGGATAATTTCTATATACCCTTCTTGCAACCATCGAATCACCTACTGGGGTAGTCACCGTAAAAGGTTCATTTAAGATATCCGGAAAAATATCAAACTTTCTAGCTACCAATAGAGTAATAAATGAAAAGATAGCTCCGGGATCAAGTAAAGCTTAAACATTTATAGAGAAGACTTGTAACATACCGGTCACCACATAGGGAGAACTCTCTCTTTTCACCCCTAGAGCGGAGAGCATAAAAATGATTCTTTCTTGGAAAATCAACATTAGAACCACTTGCTTGAGCTTGGCCACTCCCCTTTTCTTTCCCGTTCACATTCGGTCAATTTCTTACTTTATGACCACTTTTGCCACACCCAAAGCAATTGTCCGTCCCAACTAGGCATTCACCCATATGTTTCCTGCCACACTTTCCACAAGTAGGATTATTGCTTGGTGAACTAGTACCTCTTCCCTTTAAAGAATTAGGGTTAGAATCCCTATAATCACGAGCTTGGGAAATTTTCAAGGGACTTGATTGGAGAACCTCTTCTTGAATCTAGGGTTATCTTGAATTTCCCACGTTCCCTTTGAAGAACCACTTTTATAAGACTTGGCCCTCTTGGCCTCTCTATTCTTCCTTCTTATTCTACTTTATTCCACTTGTTGAGCAAGAAGCATTACACGAGAGATATTCGTATTATCATGAAGCATAGCCAAACGACATTTTTTTACCAAGTCATCAGACACTCCCCTGAGAAAGCGACTCATCTCATACCTTGGGTTAGACACCAAGGATGGAGCATACTTTGACAATTTAGTAAATTTCAAGGAGTAATCAAGTACACTCATACCTCCTTGACGAAGGTTGATAAATTCTTCCACCTTAGCTTCCCTCAACTCTCTAGGAAAGAACCTTTCAAGGAAGGCCCTCTTGAAGATCTCCCATGTCACAGGACCACCTCTTAGCACCCTATTGTCCCTCCATTGAGTATACCAAGTTTGAGCCACATCTTTCAGTTGATAGGCGGCCAACTCGGACTTTTCACTCGGAGTCACACCCATAGCAAATAAGATCTTATAGACCTCATCAAGAAAATCTTGGGGGTCTTCACCCACTTTTGACCTGAAGAACATAGGAGGGTTTATCCTAGTAAAGTATCTCAAACGAGAAGCCATAGTGCTAGCATGTTGAGGTATACGGGGTCCAACTTCCCAATTCACTTGAGTCGTCATAGCCTGTACATGAGAAGTGATGACATTAGCTTGAGAAGTCATGGCTTGGGCTAAATTTATAAAAGTCGACCTTATATCTCCATCCTTAATAGGTGGAGGAGCAACCGGAACTTGATCACCCATAGGAACTTGTTCAAGTTGAGGAACTTGATTGTCTTGTGGATGATCTTGGTTGTCATGAACTCCCACATTAGGAATCCTTTCTTCATCCCTTCTTGCGGCTGCCCTTCTAGTAGTCATACCTATAACCACAATAAGAGGTTTAGGTGAAAAGAACACATAAGTAAGGCTCTAGAGGCAAGACATAGAAATACAAGAAGATGAGAATTTCCTAAGCATCACATAGTCTCTCATTCATAAATGTGGAGCGCTTCACAATTATGAATAAGAATCTACATAGATGTGATTTAGTGAGTTATCGATCCTAAGAATATTCAACCTCATGGTCTGATACAAAGTTTGTCACATCCAGGGAGCACCCCCTAGACGTAACCGGCGTCATCGTCCTCGGAGAGGACTAAGACTAGCCTCTTAGAATTCGTCATAACATTCATAAGTTAAAAATACGAATAATTAAAACTTTTCATATGCATCTATATAGTGAGGTTTACATAGACATTTCGCTTACACATCATATATACATAGGGATTTTACTTAGACTCCTCACATAGGAAGCTTACAAAGGCTTCTACTTTTAAGCTACATACAAAATATACAAAGATAGTCTAATAGGAATGTCTCACATTTAAACCATCTAGAACGAGTGCAACTGTAACACTTCGAAAATCCAAGACGTGTCTTAAAGCCTAACATAGGCTTAATAAGGTCTAGACACTGTATTAAGGCCTAATTTAATGAATATAGGTCATTTAGGAAGTCTAGATACCAAAATATCTAAGAACGTCCTTGACATCCGGAAACTAGTTCTAGGAGGTACTAGCGTGCCTAAGCCTATTTGACTAGCTTTTAGGAGTCAGAAATTCATGAAATTTGGTGGAAGGGTGTATAGCATGTTTTAAAGTTGTTTCATGATCGAAACGTCCAGGTGAGACTCCCCAAGGACCCACCAAGGTCCCTTTAGGAGGACCCTTGCACGTTATAGTCAAACACTGCCTGGCAGTGTGCACCCACGAGAGGGCATCGACGAGGCGTGTGTGGATCGATGGGGCGTCGATGCCATTCGTCAACCAACACTTAGCCAAGTCTTTGGGGGCCTTCTATGCACAGTATGTGACCAATACTATGGATGTGCCGCACGGAAGGGGGGGTAGGTCCGTCGACTGACCCATGATTCGTCGATCGTGGTGTCGTCTGGGACACTATCAATTCCCTGCCTGTTTTAACTTAGGTTATTTAATTAGTTTTCTTGGTTAGGAGTTTAATTACGGATTAGGGGAAGTTTAATTAAGTGTCTTCACACCCTATATAAATCCCTAACCTAATTAAGACTAACACAAAACTCTCACAACTCACAAAACAAATTATCTTAATTTTCTCTTCTTTCTCTCTCTATTGGAAAACACCATTGAATCCAAGCTAGGGGAGGGATTTGGGGAATGAAAAGGGACATTTCACCATCAAATCTTCATCAAACGTTGAGGTATGGGATCTAATTCACCTTTGAGACCTCTTTCCTCAAAGGGTTCCTTCAAAGTTTTTCTAAAAGTTGAGTTTTCAACTGGGTTTCATCAAATCTCGAAATTTATGTTATGAACTAAGTTGTTTATGAATTATTTAGGATATAATGAATAGATTAACATGTATTTTAACTTGATTATGATAATTCTTGATGATTTGGTCTAAATTGTTGAACATGATCCTCAACCCATAAACCTAGGTTGTGATCTTGACATGTATTGTATAATGTTCATTCAATTGACTTGGTTATTGAGTAAATTACTATCCTATGATGTTATTATGAATAGATTAAGATGAATTCTAGGCCTATTATTCTAGTTCTTGATATGTTTATTTAGGTTATGAAGTATATTGCGAAATTGACCTAAGTATCTTTTCTAAAGCTATGATCTAGTGTTGAATTATGTTATAGTGATGCAATTGGCCTTGTTATTCTATTGGTTATCATTGTGTGATGATATTATTCTCCTAATTGGGTTGAGTTATGGGTTGATGGTAAGACCTTTATCATGAACTATGAAGGAGACTTGGTAAGTCTTGTGATCCCTATACTTTACTTCAAACTATGGTTAATTGTGATTATGTCGTGATGTTGTGTTGGAGTATGCCTTGGTTATGATTGATAGGGTAGTATAATGTGGAATTGAAATGTCTTGATTATGGTTGTGAGGTTGATTAAGATGAAATGCTAGAAGGATGTGGATGACTACCAATGTGCCTTATTGTGAATGAATATATAAATGTGTTAACCTCACTTATATGAATTGTGATGAAAGGACTATGCTCATGCAATTCTTATTGAGCTATGATCATGATGATTATACAAGGGTTAGACCCTATGACCTAAACTAAGTTATAATTGAATAATAAAGACACTAAAGACATTTCAATAAAGGGACTTACCTTAGCACCGCGTGAACTTGACAATGGGAGGTGATGACTTTCCATAGAGGAAGAGTTACCCTATAGTTCTATATGTGATGTTGACTCCCCTTTGTGGGATACTCATTCAATGGATTCCCAGGAGAGGAGGTCCCAATTACCAAGTGGTATGTAGAGGTATATACCTATCTCTTAGTTCTTGAACGATGTTGCCCGCATAGGAAGATTAGCTAGTGCATCCACCTAGGAAGCTATGTTTATGTTTGGTTTTACATTGGCCGGTATACCACCTTCCATCGGTGTAAGGTTTTACAACACCGGATTCCATACTTAGCTCTTGTGGTCTATGTCGGTTAAGGCAAGTGTTCCCTAAATTAAAATGAACAAATGAAGATAAACTAACTAAGGTGACTTGAGAGGTTTGACTTAGCCTAGGTAGGGGTATGGGACTATACCTATGCCTTGCACTAGTTTTCCTTGATGGAAGCTTTAGACGATTGATATTATGTATGTATATGATATTGAATGCAAAAGATGATAGTGTGATGACTTTACATATAAATGATACTATATGGTGATTGATACTCTTATGAACATGTAATTGGTCTATGTTGTTAAAAGTATGATGTTGTATATCCTTAAAAGGTTATGTTATGTGAAGTTGAATATTAGCCACGATTTTTATTGGGTCACTTGATTGAGTAAGGTTATGGGGCTTTGCTTGGTTATTGCACTTGTTAGCTTTATGACGATTCATGGGTAGTAGTCTTGATTTATTATGATATGATGAACTCTTATACATGTTTGTGATGTAATTACTTGATGGTAGGGTTATATTGGATTATGGGTTAAAGTATGTTGACAAGTATGTTATTTACTTTGACTTGATGAATATGCCTTCTTGAGTTGTATGTTTTCCTTGACGATGCACAAGGCTTTTCGAAGAATAAAGTAGCATGTTTTAATAAAATGTCCTTTTTAGCATGATTTGATCTTATATGTGCATATGGTCTCATACTTAGTACATGTGGCATACTAACCCCATTTCTTCCTTTTTTCTCCAACATTTTAGGTTTCGGTCGTTGAAGGCTCATTCGAGACGACTTGATAAAGACTTGGATATTCTATACCATCCAAGTGGGTAGGTCCTCACTTATTGAGATCGATGCAAATATCTAGCTTATGGAGTTTTTTAGTTCTGAAGACTCTTATGTTCCTTATATTTTCATTTGAGTACGATTTGTATAAGCTTATATGTGGCTTCTTTACATTAATGTAGGGCTATGCCCAAATTGCTATGATCGTTTAGATGGTTATGAGATGGGACAATCTTTAAGACTATGTTCTATTTTCTATATATATATGTGTGTGTGTGTGTGTGTGTGTGTATGTGTGCAATAAAAGTAGAAGGCTATGTAATCTTCCTATACGAAGGGTCTATGTATATATATGTTATGTGTATGTAGAGGTCTATGTAAACCTCCAAGTAGAAGTAATGAAAAGTTTTAAATTTTCCGCTAAATTTGTTCTATGAATGTAATGATGTAAACTAAGTGGGTAGTCTTAGTCCTCAAAGAGGACGATGACGCCGGTTGCGTCTAGGGGGTAAACCCGGATGTGACAAACTTGGTATCAGAGCATGAGGTTGAATTATCTTTGAGTCAATGTCTCTCTCAACCACTTCTATGTAAGTTCGTGTTCATAATTGTGAAGCGCACCACACTTATGGATAGGAACCTACGTGATGCCTAGGAAACTCTCACTTTCTTGGAAATCTAATATCATGCCATTAGAGTATACTTATGGTGTGCTTTTGCATATAATCCTATTGTTGGGATTATAGGAAATGAATACTCGAAGGAATGCGGCACGAAGGCTTGAAGAGGAGATTGCCAATGCGGGAGCTCCTCCCGATGGTGATCAAGTTCCTCCTCTTGAGGAAGGTGGGAATGATGACCAAGCTCCAGTCAATCCTCCACCTTTGACGGATGGTGACATAAGGGCTTCCTTTATCCAGTTGGACCAAGCCGCCACTGCTCAAGCCCAAGCTATGACGGCCCAAGCTAACCGGGAGGTTGTACCCCGTACTCATCAACAAGTTGCTACTATGGCCTCCCGTCTAAGGGAATTCACTCGGATGAATCCTTCTACTTTCTACGGGTCTAGGGTTGAAGACGACCCCCAAGAGTTTATTGATGAAGTCTATAAAATACTCTTGGCTATGGGGTTGTCTACTAGTGAGAAGGCTGAGGTAGCCACTTATCAACTCAAGGATGTGGCTCAAGTATGGTATGTCCAATGGAGGGATAATAGGCCATTAAGGTGTGGTCCGGTTTCTAGGGAGATCTTCAAGAAATCTTTTTTTGTTCGGTTCTTTCCTAGGGATATGAGGGAAGCTAAAGCGGTGGAGTTCATCAACCTTCGCCAAGGAGGTATGAGTGTTCATGAATACTCCTTGAAATTCACTAAATTGTCAAAATATGCTCCTTATTTGGTTTCCGATCCTATAGATGAAATGAGTCGCTTTGTGACGCGGGTGTCGGGTGATTTGCAAGAGGAGTGTCATTCGGCTATATTACATGACAACATGAACATTTCTCGCCTTATGGTGCATGCCAAACATGTGAAAGAAGAAAGGGCTAAGAGGAAGAGTAGAGATGCTAAGAGGGCAAGATCTTTTGATGGAGGTTCTTCGAAGAACAGACTTGAAATTCAAGACAAGCCTAAGTTCATGAAGAGGTTCTCTAATCAAGTTCCATCTAAGTTCCCTAAGGCTCGTGATGATAAGGTAGATAAACCTAGAGCTCAAAAGGAAGGAGTGGAAACTCACCAAATGAGAATCCTACATGTGCCAAGTGTGGAAAGGGTCATTTTGGTGAATCCTTGGTTGGAACGGGCAATTGTTTTGGTTGTGTCAAGAGTGGCCACAAGGTTAGGGATTGCCCTAATATGAAGGGTCAATAAAAGGGTGGTCAAGCTCAAGCAAGTGGTTCTAGTGAATCTCAAAAGAAGAACCGCTTCAATACTCTCTGCTCTAGGAGTGAGCAAGAGACTTCAATCGACATGGTGACCGGTATGTTGAAAGTCTTCTCCATTGATGTATATGGCTTACTTGATCCCGGTGCTACTTTATCATTTGTTACCCCTCTAGTAGCCAAAAAGTTTGACATTTTGCCCGATATTTTGCATGAAGCTTTTATAGTGTCTACTCCGGTGGGTGAGTCGGTTGTTACAAAAAGGGTGTATAGAAATTGTCTAATAATGTTGCCCAATAGATTTTTTTATGTTGAACTAGTAGAACTTAATATGTTTGATTTTGATGTCACTTTGGGTATGGATTGGTTGCATGCTTGCTTTGCCTCTATTGATTGTAGGACAAGGGTAATGAAGTTTAACTTTCCAAATGAACCCGTTGTAGAATAGAAGGGGGGAAATTCTATTCCTAGAGGTCGTATCATCTCTTGTCTAAAAGCATGCTAAATGATCTCTAAAGGTTGTCGATACTATATTGTAAGAGTCCAAGATTTAGACTCCAAAATTCCTCCCATTGAGTCGGTCCCCGTAGTGAGTGAATTTCTGGAGGTATTTCCTAACGATATTCCAGGTATTCCTCCCGAATAGGAAATTGATTTTGGTATAAATTTTCTACTGGATACAAATCTGATTTCAATTCCTCCTTATCGGATGGCTCCGGCCGAATTGAAAGAGTTGAAGACTCAACTCAAAGATTTACTAGACAAAGGTTAGGCCTAGTATTTCTCCATGGGGTGCTCCGGTTTTGTTTGTGAAGAAGAAGGATGGGTCCTTAATATTGTGTATTGATTATCGCCAACTCAATAAATTCAAAATCAAGAACAAGTATCCTCTCCCTCGAATTGACGACTTGTTTGATCAACTCCAAGGGGCAAGCTACTTTTCTAAGATTGACTTGATGTCGGGGTATCACCAACTTAGGGTAAGAGGTGAGGATATACGAAAGACGGCATTTTGGACTAGATATTGTCATTATGAGTTCTTAGTAATGTCCTTTGTTCTCACAAATACTCCGGCGGCATTTATGGACCTAATGAATAGGGTGTTTCGAAGTTACCTAGATTCATTTGTCATTGTCTTCATTGACGACATCTTGGTATATTCAAAAACTGAGGGTGATCACATGGGTCATTTGAGGGTGGTATTACAAACCCTAAAATAACATCAATTGTTTGCCAAGTATAGCAAATGTGAGTTTTGGTTGAGGTCGGTGACATTTCTTGGTCATATCAACTCTACTAAAGGAGTTGAGGTTGATCCAAGGAAAACGGAAGCGGTGAAAAGTTTGCTTAAACCATTGACTCCAACCGATATTAGGAGTTTCTTCGGTCAAGAGGGTTACTATCGGAGGTTTGTGAATGGTTTTGCATCCATTGCATTTCCCTTGACTACTTTGACCCAAAAGAGTAAGAAGTTTGAGTGGTCGGACGCATGTGAAAGGAGCTTCCAAACCTTGAAAGATAGGCTTACCTCCGCTCCGGTGTTGACCTTACCGAAGGGTACAAAGGGTTTTGTTGTGTATTGTAATGCATCCTGAGTGGGTTTGGGGTGTGTGCTTATGCAATACGGGAAGGTGATAGCCTATGCTTCTAGGCAACTTAAGGTGCATGAGCGAAACTATCCAACTCATGACCTTGAGTTAGCGGTCGTGGTATTTTCCTTGAAAATATGGAGGCATTACTTGTATGGTGTCCATGTTGATGTGTATACCGACCATAAGAGTCTCCAGTATGTGTTTACCCAAAAGGAGTTGAATCTCCGGCAAAGAAGGTGGTTAGAATTGTTGAAAGATTACGACATGAGTGTCCTCTATCACCCCGGAAAGGCCAATGTGGTTGCGGATGCTCTAAGTCATATGACTATGGGTATTGTGTCTCACATAGATGAAGCCAAGAAAGACCTAGTGAAAGATATTCATAGGTTGTCTAGGTTGGGTGTGACGTTGGAAAATTCTCCGAATGGTGGTTTCATGGTTCATAATAACTCCAAGTCATCATTGATAGTTGAGGTGAAGTCAAAACAATACCTTGATAAATCATTGATGGAGTGCAAGGAATCGGTCCTTGGCAAGCTTAGTGAGGCATTCTCCCTAGGGGGTGGATCGTATTTTAAGGTGCCAAGGAAAATTGTGTGTTCCCAAGGTAGATGAGTTGAGGAACCGGATCCTTGAGGAAGCCCATGGGTCCCGCTACTCCATTCATCCGGGTTCGACAAAAATGTACCATAACCTTAGGGAAGTATATTGGTGGGAAGGTATGAAGAAGGACATAGCGGAATTTGTTGCTAAGTGTCCAAATTGACAACAAGTGAAAGCCGAACATCTAAATTTTGGTGGCTTACTACAAGAAATCCAAGTTCATACTTGGAAGTGGGAAGATATCAATATGGATTTTGTAGTGGGTCTACCTCGGACTCAAAATCAATATGACTCTATATGGGTGGTTATGGATAGGTTGACCAAGTACGCTTACTTTATTCCCATCAAGTCTACTTATTCGGTAGAAGATTATGCTAGTATCTTCATAGATGAGTTTATGTGTCGCCATGGTATTCTGTTATGCATCATATCGAATAGGGGTGCACAATTCGCGTCTAGGTTTTGGAGGTCATTCCAAGAAGGTTTGGGTACTAAGGTGAAGTTGAGTACCGCTTTTCATCCCCAAACGGATGGTCAAGCGGAACATACTATTCAAACCCTTGAGGATATGCGTAGGGCTTATATTATTGACTTCAAGAGAAATTGGGATAAGCATTTGCCTTTGGTGGAGTTTGCTTATAATAATAGTTTTCATTCATCCATTTCCATGGCTCCCTATGAAGCCTTGTATGGTAGGAGGTGTAGGTCTCCTATTGGATGGTTTGAAGGGGGTGAGCCTTTGCTTCTTGGTCCCGATTTGATTTATAAGACTTTGGAGAAAGTTCATATCATAAGGAATCGGTTGCAAACGGCCTATAGTCGGCAAAAGTCTTATACCGATCATAGGAGAAGGGATTTGGAGTTTGAAGAAGGTGATAAAGTGTATTTAAAAGTTTCACCTATGAAAGGGGTGGTTAGATTTGGCAAGAAAGGGAAGTTAAGTCCTCGTAATGTGGGTCCATATGAAATCTTGCAAAGGGTTGGTAAAGTTGCCTATGAATTTAGGTTGCCTAGTGAATTGGCTTCGGTTCATCCGGTTTTCCATGTTTCTATGTTAAGGAAGTATATCGGTGATCTCGAGTCTATTCTTCCTATTGAGGGTCTTCGTTTCAAGGATAACCTCCCTTATGAGGAGGTTCCGGTTCAAATCCTTGATAGGAAAGTAAGGAAGTTGAGAAACAAAGAGGTGGTTTTCGTAAAAGTGTTATGGAAAAATCACCTAGTTGAGGGTGCAACATGGGAGGACGAGGCCGACATGAAGTCCCGTTACCCTCATCTATTTGATAACTAAGGTTAGTAGTTCTTACTAATACTACAAATAATGACTAAAATTGAGGTTGCTTTGATTTTTGGTGAAGTCTTGCAAAATGTGCATTTTTAAAAGAAGTTATAGTAACTTACAGTGAATGGTGCATTCAAACTTGAAATTTTGCGTTTTTGGTTTGTTTGAGTTATGTTGTGCATTTTGATATGGTAAGTTTTTATGAAATGATATGTAGCATAGTGGTAAGTTTAACTTTGGCTTAATTGACTCATATAAAGCATGTTGAGATCATGTTGTTGTTGTGAGAACGATATTCGTTATATTATAATGTTGAGACTTATGTGTGGCAATTGAAGTTTTGAATTGCCTTGTTGAAATGGTATGATTCATGTTGTTTTCTATTGTTGATTGGTTGGGCTGCTAGTCTTGAGTCTTTTCCTTCCTTCAAAATAATGTTAGTGTCATTCGGGGACGAATATTCCTAAGGGGGGGGATAATGTAACATTTCGAAAATCCAAGACTTGTCTTAAAGCCTAACATAGGTTTCATGAGGTCTAGACACTGTTTTAAGGCCTACTTTAATGAATATAGGTCATTTAGGAAGTCTAGAAACCAAAACATCTAAGAACGTCCATGACATCCGGAAACTAGTTCTAGGAGGTACTAGCGTGCCTAAGCCTATTTGACTAGCTTTTAGGAGTCGAAAATTCATGGAATTTGGTGGAAGGATGTATAACATGTGTTAAAGTTGTTTCATAGTCGAAACGTACGGGTAATACTCCCCAAGGACCAACCAAGGGCCCTTGAGGAGGACCCTTGCACGTTATAGTCAAACACTGCCTGGTAGTGTACACCCACGAGAGGGCATCGACGAGGCGTCGATGCCATCGGTCGACCAACACTTAGCTAATTCGTTGGGGGGCCTTGTGTTCACAGTCTATGACCAAGATTACGGATGTGCAGCACGGAAGGGGGGCACGTCCGTCGACTGAACCAGGATCCGTCGATCGTGGTGTCGTCTGTGACACTGCCAATTCCCTGCACGTTTTCACTTAGGTTATTTAATTAGTTGGCTTGGTTAGGAGTTTAATTAGGGTAAGGTTGATTAAGTGGATTAACACCCTATATAAATTCCTAATCTAATTAAGACTAACACAAAACTCTCACAACTCACAAGACAAATTATCTTCCTTCTATCTTCTTTCTCTCTCTATTGGAAGACACCATTGAAGCCAAGCTAGGGGAGGGATTTGGGGGCTGAAAAGGGATTATTTCACCATCAAATCATCATCAAACGTTGATGTATGAGATCTAATTCACCTTTGAGACCTCCTTCCTCAAAGGGTTCCTTCAAAGTGTTTCTAAAAGTTGAGTTTTCAAATGTCTTTCATCAAATCTCAAAATTTATGTTATGAACTAAGTCGTTTATGATTTATTTATGATATAATGAATAGATTAACATTTATTTTAACTTAATTATGATAATTCTTGATGGTTTGGTCTAAATTGTAGAACATGATCCTCAACCCTTAACCCTAGGTTGTGATCTTGACATGTATTGTATAATGTTCATTCAATTGACATGGTTATTGATTAAATTACTATCCTATGCTGTTATTATGAATAGATTAAGATGAATTCTGGACATATTATGCTAGTTCTTGAGATGTTGATTTAGGTTATGAAGTATATTGCAAAATTGACCTAAGTATCTTGTCTTTGTCTTAAGCTATGATTTAGTGTTGAATTGTGTTATAGTGATGAAATTGGCCTTGTTATTCTATTGGTTATCATTGTGTGATAATAAGCAGACTTGGTAAGTCTTGTTATCCCTATACTTTACTTCAAACTATGGTTAATTGTGATTAAGTCATGATGTTGTGTTGGAGTATGCCTTGTTTAGGATTGATAGGGTGGTATGATGTTGAATTGAAATTTCTTTACTATGGTTTTGAGGTTGACTAAGATGAAATGCTATAAGAATGTTGATGATTACCAATGTGCCTTATTATGAATGAATATGTAAATGTGTTAGCCTCACTTATATGAATTGTGATGAAAGGACTATACTCATGCAATTCTTATTAAGCTATGATGATGATGATTATACAAGGGTTAGACCCTGTGACCTAAACTAAGTTATGATTGAATAATAAAGACACTAAATATATTTCAATAAAGGGACTTAGCTTAGAACCGAATGAACTTGACAGTGAATGGTAATAACTTTCCATAGAGGAAGAGTTACCCTATAGTTCTATATGTGATGTTGACTCCCCTTTAAGGGATACTCATTCAATGGATTCCCATGAGAGGAGGCCCCAATTACCAAGTGGTATGTAGAGGGATATACCAATCTCTTAGTTCTTAAACTATGTTGCCCCCATAGGAAGACTAGCTAGTGGATCCACCTAGGAAGCTATGTTTATGTTTGGTTTTACTTTGGCCAGTAGACCACCTTCCATCAGTGTAAGTTTTACAACACCGGATTCCACACTTAGCTCTTGTGGCTTATATCGGTTAAGGCAAGTGTTCCCTAATTAAAATGAACAAATGAAGATAAACTAACTAAGGTGACTTGAGAGGTTTGACTTAGACTAGGTTGGGGTATGGGACTCTACCTATGCCTTGCACTAGTTTGCCTTGATGGAAGCTTCAGAAGGTTGATATTATGTATGTATATGATAATGAATGGAAGAGATGATAGTTTGATGACTTTACATGTAAATGATACTATATGGTGATTGATACTCTTATGAACATGTAATTGGTCTATGTTGTTAAAAGTATGATGTTGTATATCCTTAAAAGGTTATGTTATGAGAAGTTGAATATTAGCCATGATTCTTGTTGGGTCACTTGATTGAGTAAGGTTATGGGGCTTTGCTTGGTTATTGTACTTTTTGTCTTTATGAGGATTCATGGGTAGTATTCTTGCTTTATTATGATATGATGAACTCTTATCCATGCTTGTGATGTAATTACTTGATGGTAGGGTTATATTTGATTAGGGGTTAAAGTATGTTGACAAGTACGTTATTTACTTTGACTTGTTGAATATGCCTTCCTGTGTTGTATGTTTTCCTTGAAGATGCACAAGGCTTTTCAAAGAATAAAGTAGCATGTTTTAATTAAATGTCCTTTTTAGCAGGATTTGATCTTATATGTTCATATGATCTCATACTTAGTATATGTGGCGTACTAACCCCATTTCTTCCTTTTTCCCCAACATTTTAGGTTCCGGTCGTTGAAGGCTCATTCGAGACGACTTGAAGAAGACTTGACTATTCTCTACCATCCAAGTGGGCTGGTCCTCACTTTCCAAGGGCGATGCCAATATCTAGCTTATTGAGTTCTTTAGTTCTAAAGACTCTTATGTTCCTTCTATTTTCATTTGAGTACGATTTGTATAAGCCTATATGTGGCTTCTTTACATTGATGTAGGGCTATGCCCAAATTGCTATGATCGTTTAGATGGTTATGAGATGGGACAATCTTTAAGAATATATCTATTTTCTATATATATATATATATATATATATATATATATATATATATGTGCAATAAAAGTAGAAGACTATGTAATCTACCTATACGAAGGGTCTATGTATACTCGATATATATATGTTATGTGTATGTAGAGGTCTATGTAAACCTCCAAGTAGAAGTAATGAAAAAATTTAAATTTTCCGCTAAAGTTGACCTATGAATGTAATGATGTAAACTAAGAGGCTAGTCTTAGTCCTCAAAGAGGAAGACAACACCGGTTGCATCTAGGGGGTAAACCCGGATGTGACAACAACATTCGGGCATAGCCCATACTTCATTACAACAAAATACACGTATAGGCTTATACAATAATAGTTTTCAAATGAAATAGAAGAAAGTAAATGTCATTAGACTATAAAAACATCAACTAGCTAGATAGTGTCATCGCCTTCAGAATGGTGAGAACCTACCAAACTTGGAGAATGTGAATCCAAGTCTTCTTCAAATGGTCTTCTAGAAGTTCAATGGCCGAAACCTACATAATTGTAGAAACATAGAAATATGGGTTAGTACACCACTTGTATTAAGTATAGAAACATGCACACAAAACATTTAAAATCATGCTAAAAGGGGATATTTGTTCAAAACCATACTAAGTTACTTTGAAAAGCCTTATGAACAACAAAGAACCCATATAAGACAATAATCACATATTCGTTAAAACAAAACCATACACAACACAAGGCCAACATCGTCAAATAAAACCAAGTCAACATGTGTAATAGCATACTTGAGTACATATCCAAAATAACTCCAACGTCATGTTATAACAACAAAGCATGTATAAGAGTTCCTAACATTACAACATATGCAAGACCCTTACTCATAACTCACCATCAAGTCTATAAGTGCAATGACCAAATAAAGTCTCATAACCTAACTCAACCAAGTAAACCAAACAAAGGATCACAACCAATGCCTAACCTCAAATAACATAGCATCAAGAGTATTCATCATCATTTAGCAACATAGGCCAATAGCATGTTCATAAGTGAAACTAACATCATATAGGATCATCAATATGTAAAGTCAACACATGCATAGCATTTACTATATAAGAATATAAGAACAACCTTCTAGGACTTTCCTCAAGGACAACTAGTGCAATGTATAGGTAGAGTCCGATACCCCTACCTAGACTAAGTCAAACCCCTTAAGTCGCCCTAGTTAGTGTTCACTTTATTTCTTCATTTTACTTTCGAGAACACTTGCCTTAACCAACATAGACAATAATAGATAAATGTGGAATCCGGTGTCACGAAACCCTACACCGAAAGAAGGTGGTTTACTTACCAAAGTAGTACCAGAACATGAACATAGCATCTAGGTGGATCCACTAGCTAGTATTCTTATGGAGGCAACATAGTTCAAGAACTAGGAGACATGTTTGAGAGACTCCTTATGATATTGGAACTGTAATATCTATCTCATGAGTACAATAGTGAACCTACCTTCCCTACTTGGGAAGGGAAACTGCTCACTACTAGTTCACTCGGTGCTAATCTAGAGTCCCTTTTTGAAATGTCTTTAGATCATCCTTTAACAATCATAACTTAGAATAGGTCATAGGAGACTAATCCCCTTGTATACTCATAGTGATTAGTTTAATAGGAATTGTATGAGAACATCATTTCAATACAACCCTCATATGTGAGATCAACAAATTTCATCATCATGTCATAGTAAGGCACATAGGTAACTCACAACCAACCTTATACCATTACATCATAATCATAGTCTCACAATAAACAGAATCAATACATTTCAATTGCATCATAATACCAACACCTACTTAATCTAATCACAAGATACGTTTCAATTGAACTTCATTACCAAGTACAAGCCATCACAATTGAAGTAAAGGTTCAAGATCACAAAGTCTTACCAATTCTCCTTCAAAAGAAATCATGCACGGTCTTACCACCAACAAACCAATTTCATCCAAAAATAGGTGTTATAACATCATTCAGTAGTAATCAACACAAGAGCTAAATCAATTGCATCAACATTACTCAATTCAACGTGAGTTCATAACCTAGGGTTAGGGAATTGGGGTCGATTCATCACCTCTTCCACATAGAAGGTTTAACATCAAGAACTACCATAATTAAATAATAATACATTATAATATAACCATCATAATCGTTAGAATTCAAAAACAATACAATGTGAAAGATCAATTTCGGATTAGAAAGAAACCCATGTTCATATCATCTTTTGGAAATCAATTTGAAAGAACCATTTGGGGAAAGGAGTTCCATAGGTGAAAGGTTCACACATATTGGTAATCCTTGAAGATTGATGGAGAAAAGTGGAGTTATTGCTTCCCTAAAACCCTTAGACCTTGGTCTTCTATGGAGTCTTCTTTGGGGAGAGAGAAAGTAGAGAGAAGGTAGAGCAATTTGAGTTTGGGAAATGAGGGTGTTGAGTTAGTTTATTTAGGCTTAGGTCTTTATATAGGTCCTTAATTAACTTAATTAGACCTCCCCTAACCCTTAATTAACCAATAAAACAACTAAATAATTAAATGAACCCACTTAAAACGTCACAGAAAAACCAGGCCTGACCTACGAGACCCCGACCTACGGTCTGTAGGTCAGTCGATGCCCACTGCACCCACCGTCCTACACGTCCGTCGATTGTGTCAGAGAATGATTCCTGGACCTTCCTCATCCATTTGGATAATCTTCCATCGATGGAGCATCCTCCAATTGACGACTCATCGATGGACACTCCCCAAAATGGCAATTTTTGTCAATTTGGAAGGGTCTTCCTCAAAGACCCTTTGGGTGGTCCTTGGGGATTCGTGCTCGTACGTTTCGACCCTAACATATTCTAATAATTTTTAACACCTTTATACAAAATTTCATTGAATTTCTACTCTAAAACCCCATGAAACATGCCAAGGCACACTAACCTCTATTTCACTAATCTCCGGACGTCATGGACGTTTCTTGACGTCTTGACTCTAAAACATCCTAAATGGTTTATAAACATTATTTTTATGTCTTATAACAGTGTTTAAAGTCTTTGATACTCATGTGGGGCTCTATATTAGGTCTTGTACTTTCGGAGTGTTATATTTAATTTGTACTAGCTCCAACTACGTTCAATTGTACACCAATTTACTCCTACAAATAAAATACATTATTTAGAAAAATCCATAAAATGAATGATCAAAAAGGAAAAATATAAATAATAAATGGAAGGACAATTATAATTAAAAAATATATTTTGGCCTCACATCAATGTCTCAACTATAAATAAGACGGTGATTTCTCACTCAACCTCTATTAAAATTTTGGAGATACAAATGGGTCAAATTTAGAAACTTGATTCCAAGGTAAAAAGGAGGGTTTCCTAGTGACACAACGTCCAACCATAAAAATAAAGTCTTAATTGGTATTTCCGTCATGCCATAAAGTTAAAAAAGGTGTTTCTTGGCAGGCAACCCATGTTTTGGATATCTAATGTTGTTGTTGAATAATGGGTGTTGATTTTTTAGGATGAAAAGTTGAAAGTAATGGAAAAAGAGCAGTAGGAGAGCTAAAAATCCAATTGGCGACATGCCAAACAGGTCCGCATGCCTTATTTGGACCGTTGTTTGAACCACCCTACTTGATTACTCGGCGAGCCAAAAGCTCAGCCGGTGGCTCGCCGAATAGGTCGGTGAGACCGACTTTGTTAGCTGTTTGAACCCTCAAATTGCTGAGAGTTCTGTCAAACTCGGCAAAATCGACTTACTTCACTTATTGGTACGCTAACCGAAAGGTATTAAAAGGCCAAATAGTTTTTAAATTCAATAATCCTTCACTTTCTCACTTTTTCAACTTCTGCATTTCCACTTCAATATTAAATTGTTTGTACTCTTGCATTCTTACTCTCTTTGTGTATGGAATCTTTGCTCGGGATTTATTTTGGTATTACTTTTCCTACTAGATTTATAATTTCAACATAAAAGGTTGGTTTTATGAACCCCAAACTTTATTGTTGGTCGAAATCAAATGCTTTTGATAATTTTGTGTTGATATCTGCGGGTAATGTCATTTTGATCATTGTGTTGTAATTGTTTTTCCCATTTTTAATTGAAATCGTAATTAATTGGCCTTAAATTGGGATCCCCATGTTGTTGATTATTATACTTAAGTTTAAATTGTTCGGTTAGGTTGTAAATAACATAGATCTAGCAAAGTGAAATCTGAGTAACCCAAATTTTGCACAAGATAGAGCGGTTGACGTTATTCTTAAGGGCATTAGACGTTAATTGGAAACTTTTTGCCAAATTGGGGAAGTTTGAGTACCTCGAGGGCATGGTAGTATGGGTATTGCTTTAACTTAATAATGTAAGTGTTTAATTTTGCTTTCGTGGGCTGCTAGCTTCATTTTGAAGTACGGGGTAACAAATGGCACATTAGGTCATTTTTCAAGCTAGGTTGAGCTCACTAAAGGGTTCGGCGGTTCGCTAAACGTCCCCAGAATCTCCATCTACTTCGCTAAATGTTGACGTTGTGCTATGTAAATTTTGGTGATATGCATGTGCTCGTCGAGTTCACTTGGCGATTCACTGAAAGTCCCTTCGTATCTCCCTTCTATGCCTTTAATTTTTTTAAATGTTATCTAACTTTCGGCGAGTTACTTCTAGCTCATCGATTGGTGTCGGAAATCCGCTAAATTACCTTGGACATTGCCGAACAACATTTATTTTTGAAATTTTTTGCTTTGGAACTTTCGGCAAGCTCGACCTACCTCGCCAAAGTGGTTCAGCAAGTCTTCCTGCAATAGCTTTTATGGATTTTTTTCTAACTTTTTCACATGGTTTTGCAAGCACGGATATACCCAAGGTAGCTTATAGATACATACCAGCCCAAAAGTGTGCACGTGGGATAACCATTAATAAGGAAGCAGTTGCTTACCGGGCGAAGGCAATAAACCTCCAATGTAAGGGTAAGGCAAAGGCAAGGCGTCCGTGGTATTGACACCTATGGAGGAAAGCTCAGATAGTGAGGGTGTTTATGAAACACACCTCATCACATCTTACAGTGAGGGGGTATCTTAGAATGGCTCTCGTGCTTCTATCTCCGAGCCTGAAGATGATCAGTTGTTACATGCCAGTAGAGCGAAGTTATGCTCCAAAGCAATGAATGATCCGTCTAGGATCCCAGTGCCTCTAACTCCTCTTCCTCTTCCTCCAGCTGCAGCTCTAACACAGACATTGGTTTTGATACCACCAGTATAGGTTCCTCTTCCCCGTCACTCAATCGATTAAAGGTTTGAGGACTATCTTAGAGGAAAAGAGATTTTCTACCGATGGTGTGATGGACAGATACCCAGAGGTGTAGAACACTATCATGTTCCTTAATATCGAGATATTTACAAAACCCCAGGGCCCCTACATTCCCAATTGGGTCCGGGAGTTCTGTTCACCCTATGGTGACCTAGTAGCGAAGAGGAAGAAGAAGTCCACTGCCTTCAAACTAGTGGACTTCATTATGGTACTTGGCAAGAAATATTAATATCACTACTCAGATATTAATGTTGTCCTGAAGTACTCATTGTACATCATGCAAACTTATTTCAATTTGGTCTAGGGGAAGAACTCAAAACACATTAAGGGTTGCTCGCACCCCTTGATGCAAACCCAAGGTGGATAGAAGCAGGTGCACCGATAGATAAAAAGGACCTGAACATTGCTGCCAAATACTAGTTCAAGTTCATCAAGAACAATATTATGCCACCGAGAATCAGTCCATCATCCGACACCCGAAGAAAGCCTATCTAGGGTTCATTATTGATCACCATAAGCCAAATTTCTGGTTGTTGATAGAGAAGGATATGGCCATGAAGGCAAAATAGCACCAGACCTCACTTCCTTTCCCTGTGCTGATTATCGAGTTGTGTAGACGGGCCCGTGTTCCTTGAGATTAGAAGACAGATGTAAAAGGTGACACCCACCTATTCTACCAACATCCAGTGTATTGAGGCCGAGTGCCAGCGATATATAGATAACAAAGAAGGCCAACACCGGTGGATACATCCCCGAATTCTGAAGATGAGATGTTGTTGATAGATACAATATGCCCCCTCAGGCTAGTGGGCCCTCAGATACTTCTTGACCTTTTTATTTTAGGTCCCCTAGTACATATGTTGCACCCTCTCCAACTAGATCTTCTATTATTGCTTCTACCTCCCGACCCATCACCCAGACTATGATTTACAAGACGGGGCATTTGGCTCAATCAACAGATGTGTGCGCCTCCCAGGTAGAGGTTGTTATGCATGGAATTATAGTGTGGGTTATAGCTGCTTTATTAGCCTCCATGAGGGCTAAGATGAGGGAGTATGATGTTCTTGAGGGCCACAAGTTCGCATTGGATGCCCTTACAGTCAGACTTGAGTCTTGTGAGTATAGTCAGGGTGCTACAGAGGTTGTGATGGCCTTGAAGGTCGATATAACTAGGTTGAGAAAGGATATGGATCATTTGAAGTCCACTAATTTGATTATGTGTATGGGACAGTGAAGATTCCCGACATTGTGTTTGCTGATTTTCTTACTAGTTCTTAGGTTCCTTCAACTACTAATAGAGATGAGGCTTGATCTGATGACACTGAGGGTGAGTCAGAGGCAGAGACAGATGAGGAGCAGCTCATTGTAAGAGATAAGACTATGTACGAGGATTCGACTTACTTGGAGGGTGCTATATTTGAGACTGCTAGGTAGGCATCACTCTGGGGAACTTTGATGGTGAGCTCAGTTAAGCCAAGTATGTTGAGACACTGGGCACTGATGCCGAGACAGAGGGGTGACTAATATACAGACTTCACCCTAGGCCTATCCTGGAAGGATTATTTTCTTTGCCTCTTTTCTTGTTCAATTTTTAGACAGTTTTTGTTGTAGTTGCATTTGAGGACAATTGTGTATTTTGTTGGTTGGGGTGAGGTATTCCCATACCTACCGCTTTTGGGTTGTTTTATGATATTTATTGGATTTATTGTGTTTTTGTGAATATTAGATCATATTGGATTATATATATCTTGATTGTTGGTTTATGGTTGTTGATAAATTGTCACCCATTGCATTAATATAAAAATTGTGTTGAAATGGTTTTGAACCCAGTTTAATTTTTTTTGCCACCTCTTTTGTGTGTGATTGTTGTTGTTACCGTACAAATTGGAGTGTCGATTATGGTCAATACTGATGACTTGAATAGTGCTCTTAATTGAACGAAATGAATGTGAAGCTACGATGAGGCAAACTAAATTACATAGGGAATATGCTAACTTTTAGCGTCTCATTGTGACTAGCCGATTGTCGATTAAGTCTCTTGTGATGAACATTGCACGCTTGCTAGAAAGGGTGAAGTATTGTTTGATAATTGTATCAATGCCTTGTATGGTGAGGTTATCTTGAGCATTGTGGTTGATGAGACCTAGAATTAGCTCTGTTTGTCCGATTGGTTGAGTGAAGCAAGAAATTGAAATGATCTTAGGCAAAAGTTTTGAAGAGTGAACCAATTTGACAATATACCTTTGTGGCCAACCTTGTGAGAAGTGTGAAACTTGTTTGGGACCTTTTTAGCCTTTCCTTTTCTTTGGAAGAAACTTGAACAACTTTGTGAGCATGAGAGTCGCATATGCGTTCATATTTGTGACCGTGCGAGTTGGATGTGATTTCGGGACCTTAAGTTATTGAGATATTTTGTGTGAATGTGGATTTTTTTTGTTGTGAGGGTGGCATTGGAGTGCCTTTTTTGGTCTTGAACTTTCATTTGAAGCAAGCATTGCGAGCTTGAGTACACTTTATAATGGTGAGTCACAATTTGAATCTTTGAGTGCACAATTGATCATTGTATGTGTACTTTGAACCTTTTTGTGTGCATTTATGTTGAGTCTTAAGCAACATTATTTATAGACATCCTTGTTGAACTGATTGATCTTTTATTTTACTTGAGTACAAGCAAAATTTTAAGTTGGGGTATTAATGAGTCCAAAATTTTGACTTATTTAGGTCTTTGTTTTGATAGTTTAGGTGTCCACAAGTGTCTAATTAATGCTCTAAAATAATGTTAAAATGTTGATTTGCAATTATGAAGGCTAAAAATAAAGGGAAGGAGACAACCGAGCAAAAAGGAGCGAACATACTAAAGTAGTAAAGAAAAGTGATCCTGGTAATCGCCAAGACCCACTAGGTGATTCCCCGAGTAGATCTTTAGCTAGCCCAAAGTTACAGGGTTCCATCCCTGGGAATAACCAACTTGGCGACATAAATGGGCAGTTGGTGGATCGCCACATGACACTGTGATATCTACCTTGATTGCCTAAGGAGAAAGAACCCTAAAGATAAATGTCAAATGCAAACAAGCGATGGATATGAGCAAAGGGAGGATCTTCGAATGGGTTGGAGAGGCGCAACTTACTTTGCCCAATAGCCTTTCAGGCAAAAAATATGGGCAACTATAAATTGAAACTTTAAATGAAGTTCCAAGAGTTTTGATTCCCTAAGTTCGAGAGTTTGAGTTTTTCTCTAAGTTTTTGAGTTTCCATTGTAGACTTTAAGGCTTTTGTTTGAGGATTTGCAAGTGGATTTTGGAATTTTTTCAGTTTAGACCATTGTAAAGACTTGGAATCTTTTACACAACTTACGGCTAATATTGCTGGTAATTGTTTCTCTCTTTTTATGATGTGTAGCTAAAATCCAAATTATTGGGGTGTGTTCATGTATTTGTTTGTATAGTTTATTGTTTAATAATTTAAATGATGTTTTAATGTGGGTTTAATTGATAGCTGAGTACAGTTTCAAATATAATTTTAGCTTTGTGCTTTGGGCTTTCTCGAGTCAGAGTGGTTCTAAAGCCAAGTTTATTGATTTATGATTGTAGCATGTGGGTTGTTATGGGTTCATCTTGAGAGAGTGAATCTTAACTCGCTCATACATATACATCTCGAGAGAGTAGATAAATTAAGGTTTTGGGTTTCTTTGTAGTGTTAAGCTTGTCGAGGTTCGAGAGAACTCACCTTAACCATAATAGTTTTTCGAGAGAAAACTATTGCACTCATAGTCTAGGTTCCCACAGTTAAATTTGCGGAAAACTTAAAACGTTTTAATACTTACTGAAGTGTACACAGACTTCATATAACTGCATAAAAGTGATATACTAATATAGCTCAAGCTAAGCAACCATCTAGCAATAGATTAAACAATTGAAATAGAGAATCATAATAATAATAATAGTTTGCCAAATTGGCCTTATTACAAACGCTTGAACAAATGTTTGAAATGAAACGCTAGGGACAACATCCACCAGCTATGTCTAATGTACTAAGCTAGAATAATAAGTGTAGCATCCACGAACTCAAGAGGACCTACCAAAGTCTGGATATCGCTAATCCAAACCGGTTCGTCGAATCTTCAATCTTCTCTAGAACCTGCACCTATAAAAATAATAATAATATATGGTGTTAGTACACACTTGTAGTAAGTATGGGTGTATGCACATAAACACATAAGGACTATGCATGATCAAGGAAAGCTCTTCCTATAGCAACATGCCGTTTCTGGAAAGTACATCACTACACTTTCCTAATTCGTTATTTGTGAATCATACTATGAACATGACATGTTTTCATGCATTTAAATAACACAACTCATTTTCTATATGAACATAAGACCTTGGAATCATGAACATAATTTTAGAACAACTCAAGCAAAAGTTAATAAATTTGCTCCTCTTAGGCTGAGAGCTCTTATTCCCAGCCTTAGTTTATTTTTCAGTATTTTCTTCTTTCTATTGTGTAGTTCGATGATGTCCTTTGATCCTATGTTTTACTTACAAGTTCAATGATTCATTGTAGTCCCATACCTACAATGAATCGAGTGAGTAATCCAAAAGACTAAGGAAATGATTTGGCTACCTTACTTACAAGTTACATTTTTCATTCTTGTTAAATTAGGCATGAATGTATTTATAAGCCAATCTTTATTAGCTATACCCATTATTTGATTATTTGCATAATATATAGATCTTGGGTCATATATTAATACTCCAATATTGGCATAAACCACTAACTTGTTAAAACTTCATTCTTATCAAACATTTATGATTGACATTGTTAAGCTCTTGCTTACTTAGTTCATTTTGAACTTACGCTTCTTCTTCTTTGATTTGTTGTTCACTTTGAATATGCTAATTTCATTCTTTCTTACTTTCTTAAAGAAATCTTTAGCATTAAATCATACAGATCATGCGAGCTAACATGAAATCCAGTATCTTCCCCACACCGAAAAGAGGTGGTTCACCGGCTAAAGTGAAACCGGTTTCTAAAATCATCCACATTGGGCACACACAATCTCTCATGGTACCTCAAAACACCATCCCCCCCAAGGAGAATGACTCATTTAGCTTACCAAAAACCGATTCCTGTTAACTCCATCAATGATGGTTCAAGGTATTGCTTAGACTTCACCTCAACCACCAAAGAAGATTCGGAGTTATGATGGACTATAAACCACCATTAGGAGAATCATCCAATCGAACACCCAAACGAGCCAACCTATGAACATCTTTCACTAAGTCTTTCTTGTCTTCTTCTACATGAGACACACTACCCATGGTCATACGACTTAGAGCATCTGCAACCACATTGGCCTTGCCAGGGTGTTAGAGAACACTCATGTCGTAATCTTCAACAATTCCAACCACCTTCGTTGTCAGAAATTTAACTCCTTTTAATTAAACACATATTGAAGACTCTTGTGGTCGGAATACACATCAACATGAACACCATATAGGTAATGCCTCCATATTTTCAAGGCAAACACCACGGCGGCTAACTAAAGATCATGAGTTGGGTAGTTCTTCTCATGAACATTGAGTTGTCTAGAAGCATAAGATACTACCTTCCCATTTTGCATAAGAATACACCCCAAACCCACTCGAGATGCATCACAATATACCACAAACCCTTGGTACCCTCCACTAAAGTCAACACCGGATCGGAGGTAAGCCTATCGTTAAAAATTTGGAAGTTTCTTTCACATGCCTCCGACCACTCAAATTTCACTCTTTTGGGTCAAGGTAGTCAAAAGAGAAGCAATGGATGCAAAACCATCCACAAACCTCCTACAGTATCGCGCTAAGCCCGAGGAACTTCTAATTTTGGTTGGATTCAATGCTATAGGCAATTTCTAACTGCCTCGGTTTTCTTTAGATCAACCTCTACACCCTCACTAGAGATGATATGACCAAGAAACGCCACCTATCTCAACCAAAACTCACACTTGCTATACTTGACAAATAGTTGGTATTCCTCCAAGACTTGTAGAACCACTCAAAAATGACCCATATGATCACTCTCATTTTTCTAATACACCAAGATATCGTCTATGAAGAAAATCACAAAGGAATCTAGGTAGTTTCGGAACACCCTATTCATTAGGTCCATAAAAGCCGCCGGGCATTTGTTAACCCAAATGAATGACATAACTAGGAACTCATAGTGACCATACCTAGTTCTGAAAGTCGTTTTGGGAATATCTTCACCTCTCACCCTAAGTTGGTGATAACCTAACCTCAAATCAATCATTGAAAAGTAACTCGCACCTTGGAGTTGATCAAATAAATCATCAATCCTAGGGAGAGGATACTTGTTCTTTATAGTGACTTTATTGAGTTGACGTTAATCAATACACATCCTAAGGGACCCATCCTTCCTCTTCACAAACAATACTGGAGCACCCAATGGAGAAATACTAGGTCGAATAAAACTTGTCTAGCAAGATTTTGAGTTGAGCCTTCAACTCTTTCAATTCGGCCAGAGCCATCCGATAAGGAGGAATTGAAATGGGTTTCGTATCTGGTAATAAGTCAATACCAAAATCAATTTCTCGTTCAGGAGGAATTCCGAGAATATCATTAGGAAAGACCTCCGGAAATTCTCTCACTACGGGGACTAACTCAATGGAGGAGTTTCGGAGTCTAAATCTTTGACTCTTACAATATGGTATAAACACCCTTTAGAGATCATCTTACAAGCCTATAGACAAGAAATGATATGAACTCTAGGAATATAATTTCTCCCCTTCCATTCTAAGACGGGTTCATTAGGAAAATTAAACTTGACAACTCTTGTTCTACAATCAATAGAAGCAAAACAAGAATGCAACCAATCCATTCCCAAAATCACATCAAAATCAACCATATCAAGTTCTACTAATTCAACATCGGTAACTCTATTGGGCAACATTATAGGATAATTTCTATATACCCTTCTTGCAACCATCGAATCACCTACTGGGTAGTCACCGTAAAAGGTTCATTTAAGATATCCGGAAAAATATCAAACTTTCTAGCTACCAATAGAGTAATAAATGAAAAGATAGCACCGGGATCAAGTAAAGCTTAAACATTTATAGAGAAGACTTGTACATACCGGTCACCACATAGGGAGAACTCTCTCTTTTCACCCCTAGAGCGGAGAGCATAAAAACGATTCTTTCTTGGAAAATCAACATTAGAACCACTTGCTTGAGCTTGGCCACTCCCCTTTTCTTTCCCGTTCACATTCGGTCAATTTCTTACTTTATGACCACTTTTGCCACACCCAAAGCAATTGTCTGTCCCAACTAGGCATTCACCCATATGTTTCCTGCCACACTTTCCACAAGTAGGATTATTGCTTGGTGAACTAGTACCTCTTCCCTTTAAAGACTTAGGGTTAGAATCCCTATAATCACGAGCCTTGGGAAATTTTCAAGGGACTTGATTGGAGAACCTCTTCTTGAATCTAGGCTTATCTTGAATTTCCCACATTCCCTTTGAAGAACCACTTTTATAAGACTTGGCCCTCTTGGCCTCTCTATTCTTCCTTCTTATTCTACTTTATTCGACTTGTTGAGCAAGAAGCATTACACGAGAGATATTCATATTATCATGAAGCATAGCCAAACGACATTTTTCTACCAAGTCATCAGACACTCCCCTGAGAAAGCGACTCATCTCATACCTTGGGTTAGACACCAAGGATGGAGCAAACTTTGACAATTTAGTAAATTTCAAGGAGTAATCAAGTACACTCATACCTCCTTGACAAAGGTTGATAAATTCTTCCACCTTAGCTTCCCTCAACTCTCTAGGAAAGAACCTTTCAAGGAAGGCCCTCTTGAAGATCTCCCATGTCACAGGGCCACTTCTTAGCACCCTATTGTCCCTCCATTGAGTATACCAAGTTTGAGCCACATCTTTCAGTTGATAGGCGGCCAACTCGGCCTTTTCACTCGGAGTCACACCCATAGAAAATAATATCTTGTAGACCTCATCAAGAAAATCTTGGGGTCTTCACCCACTTTTGACCTGAAGAACATAGGAGGGTTTATCCTAGTAAAGTATCTCAAATGAGAAGCCATAGTGCTAGCATGTTGAGGTATACGGGGTCCAACTTCCCAATTCACTTGAGTCGTCATAGCCTGGACATGAGAAGTGACGGCATTAGCTTGAGAAGTCATGGCTTGGGCTAAATTGATAAAAGTCGACCTTATCTCTCCATCCTTAATAGGTGGAGGAGCAACAGGAACTTGATCACCCATAGGAACTTGTTCAAGTTGAGGAACTTGATTGTCTTGCGGATGATCTTGGTTGTCATGAACTCCCACATTAGGAATCCCTTCTTCATCCCTTCTTGCGGCTGCCCTTCTAGTAGTCATACCTATAACCACAATAAGAGGTTTAGGTGAAAAGAACACATAAGTAAGGCTCTAGAGGCAAGACATAGAAATACAAGAAGATGAGAATTTCCTAAGCATCACATAGTCTCTCATTCATAAATGTGGAGCGCTTCACAATTATGAATAAGAATCTACATAGATGTGATTTAGTGAGTTATCGATCCTAAGAATATTCAACCTCATGGTCCGATACAAAGTTTGTCACATCCAGGGAGCACCCCCTAGATGTAACCGGCGTCGTCATCCTCGGAGAGGACTAAGACTAGCCTCTTAGAATTCGTCATAACATTCATAAGTTAAAAATACAAAAAATTAAAACTTTTCATATGCATCTATATAGTGAGGTTTACATAGACATCTCGCTTACACATCATATATACATAGAGATTTTACTTAGACTCCTCACATAGGAAGCTTACAAAGGCTTATACTTTTAAGATACATACAAAATATACAAAGATAGTCTAATAGGAATGTCTCACATTTAAACCATCTAGAACGAGTGCAACTGTAACACTTCGAAAATCCAAGACGTGTCTTAAAGCCTAACATAGGCTTAATAAGGTCTAGACACTGTATTAAGGCCTAATTTAATGAATATAGGTCATTTAGGAAGTCTAGATACCAAAATATCTAAGAACGTCCATGACATCCGGAAACTAGTTCTAGGAGGTACTAGCGTGCCTAAGCCTATTTGACTAGCTTTTAGGAGTCAGAAATTCATGAAATTTGGTGGAAGGGTATATAGCATGTTTTAAAGTTGTTTCATGATCGAAACGTCCGGGTGAGACTCCCCAAGGACCAACCAAGGTCCCTTTAGGAGGACCCTTGCACGTTATAGTCAAACACTGCCTGGCAGTGTGCACCCACGAGAGGGCATCGACGAGGCGTGTGTGGATCGATGGGGCGTCGATGCCATTTGTCAACCAACACTTAGCCAAGTCATTGGGGGCCTTCTATGCACAGTATGTGACCAATACTACGGATGTGCCGCACGGAAGGGGGGGTAGGTCCGTCGACTGACCCACGATTCGTCGATCGTGGTGTCGTCTGGGACACTATCAATTCCCTGCCTGTTTTAACTTAGGTTATTTAATTAGTTTTCTTGGTTAGGAGTTTAATTACGGATTAGGGGAAGTTTAATTAAGTGTCTTCACACCCTATATAAATCCCTAACCTAATTAAGACCAACACAAAACTCTCACAACTCACAAAACAAATTATCTTAATTCTCTCTTCTTTCTCTCTCTATTGGAAAACACCATTGAAGCCAAGCTAGGGGAGGGATTTGGGGAATGAAAAGGGACATTTCACCATCAAATCTTCATCAAACGTTGAGGTATGGGATCTAATTCACCTTTGAGACCTCTTTCCTCAAAGGGTTCCTTCAAAGTATTTCTAAAAGTTGAGTTTTCAACTGGGTTTCATCAAATCTCGAAATTTATGTTATGAACTAAGTTGTTTATGATTTATTTAGGATATAATGAATAGATTAACATGTATTTTAACTTGATTATGATAATTCTTGATGGTTTGGTCTAAATTGTTGAACATGATCCTCAACCCATAAACCTAGGTTGTGATCTTGACATGTATTGTATAATGTTCATTCAATTGACTTGGTTATTGAGTAAATTACTATCCTATGATGTTATTATGAATAGATTAAGATGAATTCTAGGCCTATTATTCTAGTTCTTGATATGTTTATTTAGGTTATGAAGTATATTGCGAAATTGACCTAAGTATCTTTTCTAAAGCTATGATCTAGTGTTGAATTATATTATAGTGATGCAATTGGACTTGTTATTCTATTGGTTATCATTGTGTGATGATATTATTCTCCTAATTGGGTTGAGTTATGGGTTGATGGTAAGACCTTTATCATGAACTATGAAGGAGACTTGGTAAGTCTTGTGATCCCTATACTTTACTTCAAACTATGGTTAATTGTGATTATGTCGTGATGTTGTGTTGGAGTATGCCTTGGTTATGATTGATAGGGTAGTATAATGTTGAATTGAAATGTCTTGATTATGGTTGTGAGGTTGATTAAGATGAAATGCTAGAAGGATGTGGATGACTACCAATGTGCCTTATTGTGAATGAATATATAAATGTGTTAACCTCACTTATATGAATTGTGATGAAAAGACTATGCTCATGCAATTCTTATTGAGCTATGATCATGATGATTATACAAGGGTTAGACCCTATGACCTAAACTAAGTTATAATTGAATAATAAAGACACTAAAGACATTTCAATAAAGGGACTTACCTTAGCACCGAGTGAACTTGACAATGGGAGGTGATGACTTTCCATAGAGGAAGAGTTACCCTATAGTTCTATATGTGATGTTGACTCCCCTTTGTGGGATACTCATTCAATGGATTCCCAGGAGAGGAGGTCCCAATTACCAAGTGGTATGTAGAGGTATATACCTATCTCTTAGTTCTTGAACGATGTTGCCCCCATAGGAAGATTAGCTAGTGCATCCACCTAGGAAGCTATGTTTATGTTTGGTTTTACATTGGCCGGTAGACCACCTTCCATCGGTGTAAGGTTTTACAACACCGGATTTCATACTTAGCTCTTGTGGTCTATGTCGGTTAAGGCAAGTGTTCCCTAAATTGAAATGAACAAATGAAGATAAACTAACTAAGGTGACTTGAGAGGTTTGACTTAGCCTAGGTAGGGGTATGGGACTATACCTATGCCTTGCACTAGTTTTCCTTGATGGAAGCTTTAGACGATTGATATTATGTATGTATATGATATTGAATGCAAAAGATGATAGTGTGATGACTTTACATATAAATGATACTATATGGTGATTGATACTCTTATGAACATGTAATTGGTCTATGTTGTTAAAAGTATGATGTTGTATATCCTTAAAAGGTTATGTTATGTGAAGTTGAATATTAGCCACGATTTTTGTTGGGTCACTTGACTGAGTAAGGTTATGGGGCTTTGCTTGGTTATTGCACTTGTTAGCTTTATGACGATTCATGGGTAGTAGTCTTGATTTATTCTGATATGATGAACTCTTATACATGTTTGTGATGTAATTACTTGATGGTAGGGTTATATTGGATTATGGGTTAAAGTATGTTGACAAGTATGTTATTTACTTTGACTTGATGAATATGCCTTCTTGAGTTGTATGTTTTCCTTGACGATGCACAAGGCTTTTCGAAGAATAAAGTAGCATGTTTTAATAAAATGTCCTTTTTAGCATGATTTGATCTTATATGTGCATATGGTCTCATACTTAGTACATGTGGCGTACTAACCCCATTTCTTCCTTTTTTCTCCAACATTTTAGGTTCCGGTCGATGAAGGCTCATTCGAGACGACTTGATAAAGACTTGGATATTCTATACCATCCAAGTGGGTAGGTCCTCACTTATTGAGATCGATATAAATATCTTGCTTATGGAGTTTTTTAGTTCTGAAGACTCTTATGTTCCTTATATTTTCATTTGAGTACGATTTGTATAAGCCTATATGTGGCTTCTTTACATTAATGTAGGGCTATGCCCAAATTGCTATGATCGTTTAGATGGTTATGAGATGGGACAATCTTTAAGACTATGTTCTATTTTCTATATATATATATATGTGTGTGTGTGTGTGTGTGTGTGTGTGTGTGTGTGCAATAAAAGTAGAAGGCTATGTAATCTTCCTATACGAAGGGTCTATGTATATATATGTTATGTGTATGTAGAGGTCTATGTAAACCTCCAAGTAGAAGTAATGAAAAGTTTTAAATTTTCCGTTAAATTTGTTCTATGAATGTAATGATGTAAACTAAGAGGGTAGTCTTAGTCCTCAAAGAGGACGATGACGCCGGTTGCGTCTAGGGGGTAAACCCGGATGTGACAAACTTGGTATCAGAGCATGAGGTTGAATTATCTTTGAGTCAATGTCTCTCTCAACCACTTCTATGTAAGTTCGTGTTCATAATTGTGAAGCGCACCACACTTATGGATAGGAACCTACGTGATGCCTAGGAAACTCTCACTTTCTTGGAAATCTAATATCATGCCATTAGAGTATACTTATGGTGTGCTTTTGCATATAATCCTATTGTTGTGATTATAGGAAATGAATACTCGAAGGAATGCGGCACGAAGGCTTGAAGAGGAGATTGCCAATGCGGGAGCTCCTCCCGATGGTGATCAAGTTCCTCCTCTTGAGGAAGGTGGGAATGATGACCAAGCTCCAGTCAATCCTCCACCTTTGACGGATGGTGACATAAGGGCTTCCGTTATCCAGTTGGACCAAACCGCCACTGCTCAAGCCCAAGCTATGACGGCCCAAGCTAACCGGGAGGTTGTACCCCGTACTCATCAACAAGTTGCTACTATGGCCTCCCGTCTAAGGGAATTCACTCGGATGAATCCTTCTACTTTCTACGGGTCTAGGGTTGAAGAAGACCCCCAAGAGTTTATTGATGAAGTCTATAAAATACTCTTGGCTATGGGGTTGTCTACTAGTGAGAAGGTTGAGGTAGCCACTTGTCAACTCAAGGATGTGGCTCAAGTATGGTATGTCCAATGGAGGGATAATAGGCCATTAAGGTGTGGTCCGGTTTCTAGGGAGATCTTCAAGAAATCTTTTTTTGTTCGGTTCTTTCCTAGGGATATGAGGGAAGCTAAAGCGGTGGAGTTCATCAACCTTCGCCAAGGAGGTATGAGTGTTCATGAATACTCCTTGAAATTCACTAAATTGTCAAAATATGCTCCTTATTTGGTTTCCGATCCTATAGATGAAATGAGTCGCTTTGTGACGCGGTGTCGGGTGATTTACAAGAGGAGTGTCATTCGGCTATATTACATGACAACATGAACATTTCTCGCCTTATGGTGCATGCCAAACATGTGAAAGAAGAAAGGGCTAAGAGGAAGAGTAGAGATGCTAAGAGGGCAAGATCTTTTGATGGAGGTTCTTGGAAGAACAAACTTGAAATTCAAGACAAGCCTAAGTTCATGAAGAGGTTCTCTAATCAAGTTCCATCTAAGTTCCCTAAAGCTCGTGATGATAAGGTGGCTAAACCTAGAGCTCAAAAGGAAGGAGTGTAAACTCACCAAATGAGAATCCTACATGTGCCAAGTGTGGAAAGGGTCATTTTGGTGAATCCTTGGTTGGAACGGGCAATTGTTTTGGTTGTGTCAAGAGTGGCCACAAGGTTAGGGATTGCCCTAATATGAAGGGTCAATAAAAGGGTGGTCAAGCTCAAGCAAGTGGTTCTAGTGAATCTAAAAAGAAGAACCGCTTCAATACTCTCTGCTCTAGGAGTGAGCAAGAGACTTCTCCCGACATGGTGACCGGTATGTTGAAAGTCTTCTCCATTGATGTATATGGCTTACTTGATCCTGGTGCTACTTTATCATTTGTTACCCCTCTAGTAGCCAAAAAGTTTGACATTTTGCCCGATATTTTGCATGAAGCTTTTATAGTGTCTACTCCGGTGGGTGAGTCGGTTGTTACAAAAAGGGTGTATAGAAATTGTCTAATAATGTTGCCCAATAGAGTTTTTTATGTTGAACTAGTAGAACTTAATATGTTTGATTTTGATGTCATTTTGGGTATGGATTGGTTGCATGCTTGCTTTGCCTCTATTGACTGTAGGACAAGGGTAATGAAGTTTAACTTTCCAAATGAACCCGTTGTAGAATGGAAGGGGGGAAATTCTATTCCTAGAGGTCGTATCATCTCTTGTCTAAAAGCATGCTAAATGATCTCTAAAGGTTGTCGATACTATATTGTAAGAGTCCAAGATTTAGACTCCAAAATTCCTCCCATTGAGTCGGTCCCCGTAGTGAGTGAATTTCCGGAGGTATTTCCTAACGATATTCCAGGTATTCCTCCCGAACAGGAAATTGATTTTGGTATCAATTTTCTACTGGATACAAATCTGATTTCAATTCCTCCTTATCGGATGGCTCCGGCCGAATTGAAAGAGTTGAAGACTCAACTCAAAGATTTACTAGACAAAGGCTAGGCCTAGTATTTCTCCATGGGGTGCTCCGGTTTTGTTTGTGAAGAGAAGGATGGGTCCTTAATATTGTGTATTGATTATCGCCAACTCAATAAATTCAAAATCAAGAACAAGTATCCTCTCCCTCGAATTGACGACTTGTTTGATCAACTCCAAGGGGCAAGCTACTTTTCTAAGATTGACTTGATGTCGGGGTATCACCAACTTAGGGTGAGAGGTGAGGATATACGAAAGACGGCATTTTGGACTAGATATTGTCATTATGAGTTCTTAGTAATGTCCTTTGTTCTCACAAATACTCCGGCAGCATTTATGGACCTAATGAATAGGGTGTTTCGAAGTTACCTAGATTCATTTGTCATTGTCTTCATTGACGACATCTTGGTATATTCAAAAACTGAGGGTGATCACATGGGTCATTTGAGGGTGGTATTACAAACCCTAAAATAACATCAATTGTTTGCCAAGTATAGCAAATGTGAGTTTTGGTTGAGGTCGGTGACATTTCTTGGTCATATCAACTCTACTGAAGGAGTTGAGGTTGATCCAAGGAAAACGGAAGCGGTGAAAAGTTGGCTTAGACCATTGACTCCAACCGATATTAGGAGTTTCTTTGGTCAAGAGGGTTACTATCGGAGGTTTGTGAATGGTTTTGCATCCATTGCATTTCCCTTGACTACTTTGACCCAAAAGAGTAAGAAGTTTGAGTGGTCGGAGGCATGTGAAAGGAGCTTCCAAACCTTGAAAGATAGGCTTACCTCCGCTCCGGTGTTGACGTTACCGAAGGGTACAAAGGGTTTTGTTGTGTATTGTAATGCATCCCGAGTGGGTTTGGGGTGTGTGCTTATGCAATACGGGAAGGTGATAGCCTATGCTTCTAGGCAACTTAAGGTGCATGAGCGAAACTATCCAACTCATGACCTTGAGTTAGCGGTCGTGGTATTTTCCTTGAAAATATGGAGGCATTACTTGTATGGTGTCCATGTTGATGTGTATACCGACCATAAGAGTCTCCAGTATGTGTTTACCCAAAAGGAGTTGAATCTCCAACAAAGAAGGTGGTTAGAATTGTTGAAAGATTACGATATGAGTGTCCTCTATCACCCCGGAAAGGCCAATGTGGTTGCGGATGCTCTAAGTCATATGACTATGGGTATTGTGTCTCACATAGATGAAGCCAAGAAAGACCTAGTGAAAGATATTCATAAGTTGTCTAGGTTGGGTGTGACGTTGGAAAATTCTCCGAATGGTGGTTTCATGGTTCATAATAACTCCAAGTCATCATTGATAGTTGAGGTGAAGTCAAAACAATACCTTGATAAATCATTGATGGAGTGCAAGGAATCGGTCCTTGGCAAGCTTAATGACCTAGGGGGTGGATCGTATTTTAAGGTGCCAAGGAAAATTGTGTGTTCCCAAGGTAGATGAGTTGAGGAACCGGATCCTTGAGCAAGCCCATGGGTCCCGCTACTCCATTCATCCGGGTTCGACAAAAATGTACCATAACCTTAGGGAAGTATATTGGTGGGAAGGTATGAAGAAGGACATAGCGGAATTTGTTGCTAAGTGTCCAAATTGACAACAAGTGAAAGCCGAACATCTAAATTTTGGTGGCTTACTACAAGAAATCCAAGTTCATACTTGGAAGTGGGAAGATATCAATATGGATTTTGTAGTGGGTCTACCTCGGACTCAAAATCAATATGACTCTATATGGGTGGTTGTGGATAGGTTGACCAAGTACGCTTACTTTATTCCCGTCAAGTCTACTTATTCGGTAGAAGATTATGCTAGTATCTTCATAGATGAGTTTATGTGTCGCCATGGTATTCTGTTATGCATCATATCGAATCGGGGTGCACAATTCGCGTCTAGGTTTTGGAGGTCATTCCAAGAAGGTTTGGGTACTAAGGTGAAGTTGAGTACCGCTTTTCATCCCCAAATGGATGGTCAAGCGGAACATACTATTCAAACCCTTGAGGATATGCGTAGGGCTTATATTATTGACTTCAAGAGAAATTGGGATAAGCATTTGCCTTTGGTGGAGTTTGCTTATAATAATAGTTTTCATTCATCCATTTCCATGGCTCCCTATGAAGCCTTGTATGGTAGGAGGTGTAGGTCTCCTATTGGATGGTTTGAAGGGGGTGAGCCTTTGCTTCTTGGTCCCGATTTGATTTATAAGACTTTGGAGAAAGTTCATATCATAAGGAACCGGTTGCAAACGGCCTATAGTCGGCAAATGTCTTATACCGATCATAGGAGAAGGAATTTGGAGTTTGAAGAAGGTGATAAAGTGTATTTAAAAATTTCACCTATGAAAGGGGTGGTTAGATTTGGCAAGAAAGGGAAGTTAAGTCCTCGTAATGTGGGTCCATATGAAATCTTGCAAAGGGTTGGTAAGGTTGCCTATGAATTTAGGTTGCCTAGTGAATTGGCTTCGGTTCATCCGGTTTTCCATGTTTCTATGTTAAAGAAGTATATCGGTGATCTCGAGTCTATTCTTCCTATTGAAGGTCTTCGTTTCAAGGATAACCTCCCTTATGAGGAGGTTCCGGTTCAAATCCTCGATAGGAAAGTAAGGAAGTTGAGAAACAAAGAGGTGGTTTTCGTAAAAGTGTTATGGAAAAATCACCTAGTTGAGGGTGCAACATGGGAGGACGAGGCCGACATGAAGTCCCGTTACTCTCATCTATTTGATAACTAAGGTTAGTAGTTCTTACTAATACTAGAAATAATGACTAAAATTGAGGTTGCTTTGATTTTTGGTGAAGTCTTGCAAAATGTGCATTTTTAAAAGAAGTTATAGTAACTTACAGTGAATGGTGCATTCAAACTTGAAATTTTACGTTTTTGGTTTGTTTGAGTTATGTTGTGCATTTTGATATGGTAAGTTTTTATGAAATGATATGTAGCATAGTGGTAAGTTTAACTTTGGCTTAATTGACTCATATAAAGCATGTTGAGATCATGTTGTTGTTGTGAGAACGATATTCGTTATATTATAATGTTGAGACATATGTGTGGCAATTGAAGTTTTGAATTGCCTTGTTGAAATGGTATGATTCATGTTGTTTTCTATTGTTGATTGGTTGGGCTGCTAGTCTTGAGTCTATTCCTTCCTTCAAAATAATGTTAGTGTCATTCGGGGACGAATATTCCTAAGGGGGGGGATAATGTAACATTTCGAAAATCCAAGACTTGTCTTAAAGCCTAACATAGGTTTCATGAGGTCTAGACACTGTTTTAAGGCCTACTTTAATGAATATAGGTCATTTAGGAAGTCTAGAAACCAAAACATCTAAGAACGTCCATGACGTCCGGACACTAGTTCTAGGAGGTACTAGCGTGCCTAAGCCTATTTGACTAGCTTTTAGGAGTCGAAAATTCATGGAATTTGGTGGAAGGATGTATAACATGTGTTAAAGTTGTTTCATAGTCGAAACGTACGGGTAAGACTCCCCAAGGACCAACCAAGGGCCCTTGAGGAGGACCCTTGCACGTTATAGTCAAACACTGCCTGGCAGTGTACACCCACGAGAGGGCATCGACGAGGCGTCGATGCCATCGGTCGACCAACACTTAGCTAATTCGTTGGGGGGCCTTGTGTTCACAGTCTATGACCAAGATTACGGATGTGCAGCACGGAAGGGGGGCACGTCCGTCGACTGAACCAGGATCCGTCGATCGTGGTGTCGTCTGTGACACTGCCAATTCCCTGCACGTTTTCACTTAGGTTATTTAATTAGTTGACTTGGTTAGGAGTTTAATTAGGGTAAGGTTGATTAAGTGGATTAACACCCTATATAAATTCCTAATCTAATTAAGACTAACACAAAACTCTCACAACTCACAAGACAAATTATCTTCCTTCTATCTTCTTTCTCTCTCTATTGGAAGACACCATTGAAGCCAAGCTAGGGGAGGGATTTGGGGGCTGAAAAGGGATTATTTCACCATCAAATCTTCATCAAACGTTGATGTATGAGATCTAATTCACCTTTGAGACCTCTTTCCTCAAAGGGTTCCTTCAAAGTGTTTCTAAAAGTTGAGTTTTCAAATGTCTTTCATGAAATCTCAAAATTTATGTTATGAACTAAGTTGTTTATGATTTATTTATGATATAATGAATAGATTAACATGTATTTTAACTTAATTATGATAATTCTTGATAGTTTGGTCTAAATTGTAGAACATGATCCTCAACCCTTAACCCTAGGTTGTGATCTTGACATGTATTGTATAATGTTCATTCAATTGACATGGTTATTGATTAAATTACTATCCTATGTTGTTATTATGAATAGATTAAGATGAATTCTGGACATATTATGCTAGTTCTTGAGATGTTGATTTAGGTTATGAAGTATATTGCAAAATTGACCTAAGTATCTTGTCTTTGTCTTAAGCTATGATTTATTGTTGAATTGTGTTATAGTGATGAAATTGGCCTTGTTAGTTTATTGGTTATCATTGTGTGATAATAAGCGGACTTGGTAAGTCTTGTTATCCCTATACTTTACTTCAAACTATGGTTAATTGTGATTAAGTCATGATGTTGTGTTGGAGTATGCCTTGTTTAGGATTGATAGGGTGGTATGATGTTGAATTGAAATTTCTTTACTATGGTTTTGAGGTTGACTAAGATGAAATGCTATAAGAGTGTTGATGATTACCAATGTGCCTTATTATGAATGAAGATGTAAATGTGGTAACCTCACTTATATGAATTGTGATGAAAGGACTATACTCATGCAATTCTTATTAAGCTATGATGATGATGATTATACAAGGGTTAGACCCTGTGACCTAAACTAAATTATGATTGAATAATAAAGACCCTAAATATATTTCAATAAAGGGACTTAGCTTAGAACCGAATGAACTTGACAGTGGATGGTAATAACTTTCCATAGAGGAAGAGTAACCCTATAGTTCTATATGTGATGTTGACTCCCCTTTAAGGGATACTCATTCAATGGATTCCCATGAGAGGAGGCCCCAATTACCAAGTGGTATGTAGAGGGATATACCAATCTCTTAGTTCTTAAACTATGTTGCCCCCATAGGAAGACTAGCTAGTGGATCCACCTAGGAAGCTATGTTTATGTTTGGTTTTACTTTGGCCGGTAGACTACCTTCCCTCAGTGTAAGTTTTACAACACCGGATTCCACACTTAGCTCTTGTGGCTTATATCGGTTAAGGCAAGTGTTCCCTAATTAAAATGAACAAATGAAGATAAACTAACTAAGGTGACTTGAGAGGTTTGACTTAGACTAGGTTGGGGTATGGGACTCTACCTATGCCTTGCACTAGTTTGCCTTGATGGAAGCTTCAGAAGGTTGATATTATGTATGTATATGATAATGAATGGAAGAGATGATAGTGTGATGACTTTACATGTAAATGATACTATATGGTGATTGATACTCTTATGAACATGTAATTGGTCTATGTTGTTAAAAGTATGATGTTGTATATCCTTAAAAGGTTATGTTATGAGAAGTTGAATATTAGCCATGATTCTTGTTGGGTCACTTGATTGAGTAAGGTTATGGGGCTTTGCTTGGTTATTGCAGTTTTTGTCTTTATGAGGATTCATGGGTAGTATTCTTGCTTTATTATGATATGATGAACTCTTATCCATGCTTGTGATGTAATTACTTGATGGTAGGGTTATATTGGATTAGGGGTTAAAGTATGTTGACAAGTACGTTATTTACTTTGACTTGTTGAATATGCCTTCTTGAGTTGTATGTTTTCCTTGAAGATGCACAAGGCTTTTCAAAGAATAAAGTAGCATGTTTTAATTAAATGTCCTTTTTAGCATGATTTGATCATATATGTTCATATGATCTCATACTTAGTATATGTGGCATACTAACCCCATTTCTTCCTTTTTCCCCAACATTTTAGGTTCCGGTCGTTGAAGGGTCATTCGAGACGACTTGAAGAAGACTTGAATATTCTCTACCATCCAAGTGGGCTGGTCCTCACTTTCCAAGGGCGATGCCAATATCTAGCTTATTGATTTGTTTAGTTCTAAAGACTCTTATGTTCCTTCTATTGTCATTTGAGTGCGATTTGTATAAGCCTATATGTGGCTTCTTTACATTGATGCAGGGCTATGCCCAAATTGCTATGATCGTTTAGATGGTTATGAGATGGGACAATCTTTAAGAATATATCTATTTTCTATATATATATATATGTGCAATAAAAGTAGAAGACTATGTAATCTACCTATACGAAGGGTCTATGTATACTCGATATATATATGTTATGTGTATGTAGAGGTCTATGTAAACCTCCAAGTAGAAGTAATGAAAAAATTTAAATTTTCCGCTAAAGTTGACCTATGAATGTAATGATGTAAACTAAGAGGCTAGTCTTAGTCCTCAAAGAGGAAGACAACACCGGTTGCATCTAGGGGGTAAACCCGGATGTGACAACAACATTCGGGCATAGCCCATACTTCATTACAACAAAATACACGTATAGGGTTATACAATAATAGTTTTCAAATGAAATAGAAGAAAGTAAATGTCATTAGACTATAAAAACATCAACTAGCTAGATAGTGTCATCGCCTTCAGAATGGTGAGAACCTACCAAACTTGGAGAATGTGAATCCAAGTCTTCTTCAAATGGTCTTCTAGAAGTTCAATGGCCGAAACCTACATAATTGTAGAAACATAGAAATATGGGTTAGTACACCACTTGTACTAAGTATAGAAACATGCACACAAAACATTTAAAATCATGCTAAAAGGGGATATTTGTTCAAAACCATACTAAGTTACTTTGAAAAGCCTTATGAACAACAAAGAACCCATATAAGACAATAATCACATATTCGTTAAAACAAAACCATACACAACACAAGGCCAACATTGTCAAATAAAACCAAGTCAACATGTGTAATAGCATACTTGAGTACATATCCAAAATAACTCCAACGTCATGTTATAACAACAAAGCATGTATAAGAGTTCCTAACATTACAACATATGCAAGACCCTTACTCATAACTCACCATCAAGTCTATAAGTGCAATGACCAAATAAAGTCTCATAACCTAACTCAACCAAGTAAACCAAACAAAGGATCACAACCAATGCCTAACCTCAAATAACATAGCATCAAGAGTATTCATCATCATTTAGCAACATTGGCCAATAGCATGTTCATAAGTGAAACTAACATCATATAGGATCATCAATATGTAAAGTCAACACATGCATAGCATTTACTATATAAGAATATAAGAACAACCTTCTAGGACTTCCCTCAAGGACAACTAGTGCAATGTATAGGTAGAGTCCGATACCCCTACCTAGACTAAGTCAAACCCCTTAAGTCGCCCTAGTTAGTGTTCACTTTATTTCTTCATTTTACTTTCGAGAACACTTGCCTTAACCAACATAGACAATAAGAGATAAATGTGGAATCCGGTGTCACGAAACCCTACACCGAAAGAAGGTGGTTTACTTACCAAAGTAGTACAAGAACATGAACATAGCATCTAGGTGGATCCACTAGCTAGTATTCTTATGGAGGCAACATAGTTCAAGAACAAGGAGACATGTTTGAGAGACTCCTTATGCTATTGGAATTGTAATATCTATCTCATGAGTACAATAGTGAACCTACCTTCCCTACTTGGGAAGGGAAACTGCTCACTACTAGTTCACTCGGTGCTAATCTAGAGTCCCTTTTTGAAATGTCTTTAGATCATCCTTTAACAATCATAACTTAGAATAGGTCATAGGAGACTAATCCCCTTGTATACTCATAGTGATTAGTTTAATAGGAATTGTATGAGAACATCATTTCAATACAACCCTCATATGTGAGATCAACAGATTTCATCATCATGTCATAGTAAGGCACATAGGTAACTCACAACCAACCTTATACCATTACATCATAATCATAGTCTCACAATAAATAGAATAAAGACATTTCAATTGCATCATAATACCAACACCTACTTAATCTAATCACAAGATACGTTTCAATTGAACTTCATTACCAAGTACAAGCCATCACAATTGAAGTAAAGGTTCAAGATCACAAAGTCTTACCAATTCTCCTTCAAAAGACATCATGCACGGTCTTACCACCAACAAACCAATTTCATCCAAAAATAGGTGTTATAACATCATTCAGTAGTAATCAACACAAGAGCTAAATCAATTGCATCAACATTACTCAATTCAACGTGAGTTCATAACCTAGGGTTAGGGAATTGGGGTCGATTCATCACCTCTTCCACATACAAGGTTTAACATCAAGAACTACCATAATTAAATAATAATACATCATAATATAACCATCATAATCGTTAGAATTCAAAAACAGTACAATGTGAAAGATCAATTTCGGATTAGAAAGAAACCCATGTTCATATCATCTTTTGGAAATAATTTTGAAAGAACCATTTGGGGAAAGGAGTTCCATAGGTGAAAGGTTCACACATATTGTTAATCCTTGAAGATTGATGGAGAAAAGTGGAGTTATTGCTTCCCTAAAACCCTTAGACCTTGGTCTTCTATGGAGTCTTCTTTGGGGAGAGAGAAAGTAAGGAGAAGGTAGAGCAATTTGAGTTTGGGAAATGAGGGTGTTGAGTTAGTTTATTTAGGCTTAGGTCTTTATATAGGTCCTTAATTAACTTAATTAGACCTCCCCTAACCCTTAATTAACCAATAAAACAACTAAATAATTAAATGAACCCACTTAAAACGTCACAGAAAAACCAGGCCTGACCTACGAGACCCCGACCTACGGTCTGTAGGTCAGTCGACGCCCACTGCACCCACCGTCCTACACATCCATCGATTGTGTCAGAGAATGATTCCTGGACCTTCCTCATCCATTTGGATAATCTTCCATCGATGGAGCATCCTCCAATTGACGACTCATCGATGGACACTCCCCAAAATGGCAATTTTTGTCAATTTGGAAGGGTCCTCCTCAAAGACCCTTTGGGTGGTCCTTGGGGATTCGTGCTCGTACGTTTCAACCCTAAACATATTCTAATAAATTTTTAACACCTTTATACAAAATTTCATTGAATTTCTACTCTAAAACCCCATGAAACATGCCAAGGCACACTAACCTCTATTTCACTAATCTCCGGACGTCATGGACGTTTCTTGACGTCTTGACTCTAAAACATCCTAAATGGTTTATAAACATTATTTTTATGTCTTCTAACAGTGTTTAAAGTCTTTGATACTCATGTGGGGCTCTATATTAGGTCTTGTACTTTCGGAGTGTTATATTTAATTTGTACTAGCTCCAACTACGTTCAATTGTACACCAATTTACTCCTACAAATAAAATACATTATTTAGAAAAATCCATAAAATGAATGATCAAAAAGGAAAAATATAAATAATAAATGGAAGGACAATTATAATTAAAAAATATATTTTGGCCTCACATCAATGTCTCAATTATAAATAAGACGGTGATTTCTCACTCAACCTCTATTAAATTTTTGGAGATACAAATGGGTCAAATTTAGAAACTTGATTCCAAGGTAAAAAGGAGGGTTTCCTAGTGACACAACGTCCAACCCTAAAAATAAAGTCTTAATTGGTATTTTCGTCATGCCATAAAGTTAAAAAAGGTGTTTCTTGGCAGGCAACCCATGTTTTGGATATCTAATGTTGTTGTTGAATAATGGGTGTTGATTTTTTAGGATGAAAAGTTGAAAGTAATGGAAAAAGAGCAGTAGGAGAGATAAAAATCCAATTGGCGACATGCCAAACAGGTCCGCATGCCTTATTTGGACCGTTGTTTGAACCACCCTACTTGATTACTCGGCGAGCCAAAAGCTCAGCCGGTGGCTCGCCGAATAGGTCGGTGAGACCGACTTTGTTAGCTGTTTGAACCCTCAAATTGCTGAGAGTTCTGTCAAACTCGGCAAAATCAACTTACTTCACTTATTGGTACGCTAACCGAAAGGTATTAAAAGGCCAAATAGTTTTTAAATTCAATAATCCTTCACTTTCTCACTTTTTCAACTTCTGCATTTCCACTTCAATATTAAATTGTTTGTACTCTTGCGTTCTTACTCTCTTTGTGTATGGAATCTTTGCTCGGGATTGATTTTGGTATTACTTTTCCTACTAGATTTATAATTTCAACATAAAAGGTTGGTTTTATGAACCCCAAACTTTATTGTTGGTCGAAATCAAATGCTTTTGATAATTTTGTGTTGATATCTGCGGGTAATGTCATTTTGATCATTGTGTTGTAATTGGTTTTCCCATTTTTAATTGAAATCGTAATTAATTGGCCTTAAATTGGGATCCCCATGTTGTTGATTATTATACTTAAGTTTAAATTGTTCGGTTAGGTTGTAAATAACATAGATCTAGCAAAGTGAAATCTGAGTAACCCAAATTTTGCACAAGATAGAGCGGTTGACGTTATTCTTAAGGGCATTAGACGTTAATTGGAAACTTTTTGCCAAATTGGGGAAGTTTGAGTACCTCGAGGGCATGGTAGTATGGGTATTGCTTTAACTTAATAATGTAAGTGTTTAATTTTGCTTTCGTGGGCTGCTAGCTTCATTTTGAAGTACGGGGTAACAAATGGCACATTAGGTCATTTTTCAAGCTAGGTTGAGCTCACTAAAGGGTTCGGCGGTTCGCTAAACGTCCCCAGAATCTCCATCTACTTCGCTAAATGTTGACGTTGTGCTATGTAAATTTTGGTGATATGCATGTGCTCGTCGAGTTCACTTGGCGATTCACTGAAAGTCCCTTCGTATCTCCCTTCTATGCCTTTAATTTTTTTAAATGTTATCTAACTTTCGGCGAGTTACTTCTAGCTCATCGATTGGTGTCGAAAATCCGCTAAATTACCTTGGACATTGCCGAACAACATTTATTTTTGAAATTTTTTGCTTTGGAACTTTCGGCAAGCTCGACCTACCTCGCCAAAGTGGTTCAGCAAGTCTTCCTGCAATAGCTTTTATGGATTTTTTTCTAACTTTTTCACATGGTTTTGCAAGCACGGATATACCCAAGGTAGCTTATAGATACATACCAGCCCAAAAGTGTGCACGTGGGATAACCATTAATAAGGAAGCAGTTGCTTACCGGGCGAAGGCAATAAACCTCCAATGTAAGGGTAAGGCAAAGGCAAGGCGTCCGTGGTATTGACACCTGTGGAGGAAAGCTCAGATAGTGAGGGTGTTTATGAAACACACCTCATCACATCTGACAGTGAGGGGGTATCTTAGAATGACTCTCGTGCTTCTATCTCCGAGCCTGAAGATGATCAGTTGTTACATGCCAGTAGAGCGGAGTTATGATCCAAAGCAATGAATGATCCGTCTAGGATCCCAGTGCCTCTAACTCCTCTTCCTCTTCCTCCAGCTGCAGCTCTAACACAGACATTGGTTTTGATACCACCAGTATAGGTTCCTCTTCCCCGTCACTCAATCGATTAAAGGTCGAGGGTTTGAGGACTATCTTAGAGGAAAAGAGATTTTCTACCGATGGTGTGATGGACAGATACCCAGAGGTGTAGAACACTATCATGTTCCTCAATATCGAGATATTTACAAAACCCCAGGGCCCCTACATTCCCAATTGGGTCCGGGAGTTCTGTTCACCCTATGGTGAGCTAGTAGCGAAGAGGAAGAAGAAGGCCACTGACTTAAAACTGGTGGACTTCATTATGGTACTTGGCAAGAAATATTAATATCACTACTCAGATATTAATGTTGTCCTGAAGTACTCATTGTACATCATGCAAACTTATTTCAATTTGGTCTAGAGGAAGAACTCAAAACACATTAAGGGTTGCTCGCACCCCTTGATGCAAACCCAAGGTGGATAGAAGCAAGTGCACCGATAGATAAAAAGGACCTGAACATTGCTGCCAAATACTAGTTCAAGTTCATCAAGAACAACATTATGCCGCCGAGAATCAGTCCATCATCCGACACCCGAAGAAAGCCTATCTAGGATTCATTATTGATCACCATAAGCCAAATTTCTGGTTGTTGATAGAGAAGGATATGGCCATGAAGGCCAAATAGCGCCAGACCTCACTTCCTTTCCCTGTGCTGATTATCGAGTTGTGTAGACGGGCCCGTGTTCCTTGAGATTAGAAGACAGATGTAAAGGTGACACCCACCTATTCTACCAACATCCAGTGTATTGAGGCCGAGTGCCAGCGATATATAGATGACAAAGAAGGCCAGCACCGGTGGATACATCCCCGAATTCTGAAGATGAGATGTTGTTGATAGATACAATATGCCCCCTCAGGCTAGTAGGCCCTCAGATACTTCTTGACCTTCTTATTTTAAGTCCCCTAGTACATATGTTGCACCCTCTCCAACTAGATCTTCTATTATTGCTTCTACCTCCCGACCCATCACCCAGACTATGATTTACAAGACGGGGCATTTGTCTCAATCAACAGATGTGTGCGCCTCCCAGGTAGAGGTTGTTATGCATGGAATTATAGTGTGGGTTATTGCTGCTTTATTAGCCTCCATGAGGGCTAAGATGAGGGAGTATGATGTTCTTGAGGGCCACAAGTTGGCATTGGATGCCCTTACAGTCAGACTTGAGTCTTGTGAGTATAGTCAGGGTGCTACAGAGGTAGTGATGGCCTTGAAGGTCGATATAACTAGGTTGAGAAAGGATGTGGATCATTTGAAGTCCACTGATTTGATTATGTGTATGGGACGGTGAAGATTCCCGACATTGTGTTTGCTAATTTTCTTACTAGTTCTTAGGTTCCTTCAACTACTAATAGAGATGAGGCTTGAGCTGATGACACTGAGGGTGAGTCAGAGGCAGAGACAGATGAGGAGCAGCTCATTGTAAGAGATAAGACTATGTACGAGGATTCGACTTACTTGGAGGGTGCTATATTTGAGACTGCTAGGTAGGCATCACTCTGGGGAACTTTGATGGTGAGCTCAGTTGAGCCAAGTATGTTGAGACACTGGGCACTGATGCCGAGACAGAGGGGTGACTAATATACAGACTTCACCCTAGGCCTATCCTGGAAGGATTATTTTCTTTGCCTCTTTTCTTGTTCAATTTTTAGACAGTTTTTGTTGTAGTTGCATTTGAGGACAATTGTGTATTTTGTTGGTGGGGGTGAGGTATTCCCATACCTACCGCTTTTGGGTTGTTTTATGAATATTTATTGGATTTATTGTGTTTTTGTGAATATTAGATCGTATTGGATTATATATATCTTGATTGTTGGTTTATGGTTGTTGATAAATTGTCACCCATTGCATTAATATAAAAATGGTGTTGAAATGGTTTTGAACCCAGTTTAATATTTTTTTCCACCTCTTTTGTGTGTGATTGTTGTTGTTACCATACAAATTGTAGTTTCGATTATGGTCAATACTGATGACTTGAATAGTGCTCTTAATTGAACGAAATGAATGTGAAGCTACGATGAGGCAAACTAAATTACATAGGGAATATGCTAACTTTTAGCGTCTCATTGTGACTAGCTGATTGTCGATTAAGTCTCTTGTGATGAACATTGCACGCTTGCTAGAAAGGGTGAAGTATTGTTTGATAATTGTATCAATGCCTTGTATGGTGAGGTTATCTTGAGCATTGTGGTTGATGAGACCTAGAATTAGCTCTGTTTGTCCGATTGGTTGAGTGAAGCAAGAAATTGAAATGATCTTAGGCAAAAGTTTTGAAGAGTGAACCAATTTGACAATATACCTTTGTGGCCAACCTTGTGAGAAGTGTGAAACTTGTTTGGGACCTTTTTAGCCTGTCCTTTTCTTTGGAAGAAACTTGAACAACTTTGTGAGCATGAGAGTCGCATATGCGTTCATATTTGTGACCGTGCGAGTTGAATGTGATTTCGGGACCTTAAGTTATTGAGATATTTTGTGTGAATATGGATTTTTTTTGTTGTGAGGGTGGCATTGGAGTGCCTTTTTTGGTCTTGAACTTTCATTTGAAGCAAGCATTGCGACCTTGAGTACACTTTATAATGGTGAGTCACAATTTGAATCTTTTAGTGCACAATTGATCATTGTATGTGTACTTTGAACCTTTTTGTGTGCATTTATGTTGAGTCTTAAGCAACATTATTTATAGACATCCTTGTTGAACTGATTGATCTTTTATTTTACTTGAGTACAAGCAAAATTTTAAGTTGGGGTATTAATGAGTCCAAAATTTTGACTTATTTAGGTCTTTGTTTTGATAGTTTAGGTGTCCTCAAGTGTCTAATTAATGCTCTAAAATAATGTTAAAATGTTGATTTGCAATTATGAAGGCTAAAAATAAAGGGAAGGAGACTACCGAGCAAAAAGGAGCAAACATACTAAAGTAGTAAAGAAAAGTGATCCTGGTAATCGCCAAGACCCACTAGGTGATTCCCCGAGTAGATCTTTAGCTAGCCCAAAGTTACAGGGTTCCATCCCTGGGAATAACCAACTTGGCGACATAAATGGGCAGTTGGTGGATCGCCACATGACACTGTGATATCTACCTTGATTGCCTAAGGAGAAAGAACCCTAAAGATAAATGTCAAATGCAAACAAGCGATGGATATGAGCAAAGGGAGGATCTTCGAATGGGTTGGAGAGGCGCAACTTACTTTGCCCAATGGCCTTTCAGGCAAAAAATATGGGCAACTATAAATTGAAACTTTAAATGAAGTTCCAAGAGTTTTGATTCCCTAAGTTCGAGAGTTTGAGTTTTTCTCTAAGTTTTTGAGTTTCCATTGTAGACTTTAAAGCTTTTGTTTGAGGATTTGCAAGTGGATTTTGGAATTTTTTTCAGTTTAGACCATTGTAAAGACTTGGAATCTTTTACACAACTTACGGCTAATATTGCTGGTAATTGTTTCTCTCTTTTTATGATGTGTAGCTAAAATCCAAATTATTGGGGTGTGTTCATGTATTTGTTTGTATAATTTATTATTTAATAATTTAAATGATGTTTTAATGTGGGTTTAATTGATAGCCGAGTACAGTTTCAAATATAATTTTAGCTTTGTGTTTTGGGCTTTCTCGAGTCAGAGTGGTTCTAAAGCCAAGTTTATTGATTTATGATTGTAGCATGTGGGTTGTTATGGGTTCATCTTGAGAGAGTGAATCTTAACTCGCTCATACATATACATCTCGAGAGAGTAGATAAATTAAGGTTTTGGGTTTCTTTGTAGTGTTAAGCTTGTCGAGGTTCGAGAGAACTCACCTTAACCATAATAGTTTTTCGAGAGAAAACTATTGCACTCATAGTCTAGGTTCCCACAGTTAAATTTGCGGAAAA